>CM021104.1:188940708-189013992 GCA_007115665.2 Sequoiadendron giganteum | reverse complement strand
AAGCCCCTTTGCTAATTCATGTTTTTTTGAGGGAGGTTGTGTCATTTGAATAAAAAATAAAAATAGGGGAAAGGGAATGGGTTTCCCCCAAAATGAAAAGACCAAACACATAAGGGATCTAGGGATTTGGGTTCAGTATGTTCATTGTTGCAATGTTTAGTAAGGAGCTTTAAAATGTCATCATTCAACAAATAAATAGAAAAGGAATAATGACAGAAAGAGAGAAAATAAAATAAAAGGAGAAAACCTTTTGGGTCAACATGGAAGAGACATAGGGTGTCTCGACGCTTGCATCATCCCCAAAAGGAAAAAAAAACAAAAAGAGAAAAGGAAAAGGAGAAATGAAAAGAAATGACTTTTGGGTCAACATGAAGGAGAAATGGAATGTCTCAATGCCTTGTGTCAACCCCAAAATGAAAACAAAAGCAAGAGAAAAAGGAAAAGGAAAAGAAAAAAGGGGCTTTTGGGTCAACATGAAACAAACATTTCTGTCTCAATGCTTTTCGTCATCCCCAAAAGGGAAACACAAGAAAAATGAAAAGACAAAGAAAAAGAAAAGGGGTATTTTGGGTCAACATGAAGGAGATATGGAATGTATCAATGCCTTGGGTCATCCCCAAAAGAAAAGGAAAATGAAAAAGTGGCCTTTTGGGTCAACATGAAAGAGACATTTTGGTCTCAATGCCTTGCATTATCCACAAAATAAAAACTAGATAAAGGGTAAAAGAAAAGTATGACATAAAGAAGAATGAAGGTACAAATAGAAGAATGTTACAATGACAGAGATACATCAAACATAATAGTATAGGGGATCACAATACGCACATACAAAATAAAAAGGAAAAGAAAACACAAAAGACTAGTAAGGCAAATGCAAGTTAACCATCAAGCTAATCATTTGCCTCCCAATCTTGTTTAGTATATAGTGAGGGAAGTTGACTGGCTTGAGGGACAAAAAAAATTGCATAACCAATATCAAATTCAATACACCTCCTAGGAGAAGTTCCATGCAATCTCATGGAATAAGAAAACAAAGTGTTCAAATCATTATGCACATCTTCGTCAATTCTAGCAACCTTTTCATTATCATCCAAATTAATTACAATAGGAGGAGGAATGATAATGTTTGTTGAAGAATGCAACTTTGGTTATGATTGTTGTATGGGATTTTTTTGTTGTTTTTGAGGAGGAGGATCATCATGCAGTGCTTTTGTCAAGTGTGGATTTTTATTTTCTTTATTGTCTTCTTCATGTAACTTGCGAGCAAGGGAATGATGTCTATGTCTACGCTCCCTAGATCCTCTATTTTGTTTGGTTTTGTTATGAAGGTTTGTTTTTGAGGGAGTGGGTTAATCAATCATAAGTTGGTGTTCATCCCTAAGGGGAGGAAATGAATGTGGGTCATCCACTTTCTTATTTTCTTTGTAAATTTTTTTTTTCGAGGAGGCATGACGAAATTACTTTCACAATCTCTTGGACGACATCGGGGAAGTCTCAGGTGTTGGTTGAGCTTGGTTATTTGGATCCTTTTCAGGTTGAATAATGGTTTATTCTAGGATAGGAGTGTTGGAAGTGGATGATTACTATTGGATTTTGTGGTTTCATTATTGATATGTGGTTGTCATTAATGTCAACACTATTAGCATTAATGATGCTTAAGGCTGTATATGTCAAGGATATTGAGAAAATTGAAAAAATAATATTTTCGGAAACTAGTGATGTTGAGAAGGTCAGAATGTTGGAAAGTTCTATACATTGAAGATATGAAGAAGCGCTTCAAAGGGTTTGTTGCTGAAAATTTCTAGTATGTTGTTTGAAAGTTTCAAAGGGTCGCATCAAGATTTCTGGAAATTATGAAGATCTGTGTTCCTACAGTTATTCAGTTTTTGTAGATGGTGTTCTCGGATGAAGATGATGAAATTATGGTAATTTTAGTTGTTGTGCATATACCTATGATGGTCATGGATGAGTCTATATCATACTCTATCCTTGTTGTATGTTCACATTGATCAGAGTGTTCGTGATCGAAGATTTTTCTGATGTGTGCTTGAGTTTTCATGTCCTTGGCCGAAATGATGGTAGTAGCGTGTTGCGGATCCATGAAGATTAATATTTTATTGTTTGGGATGTTCTAAGGTGGTTTTTTGGGTCCTCACTATGTTGTGACCAACTTGTGTTGGTGCGTATTAAAATTTATTCATGTTTTAAGGCCGAAAATTGTAATTTATTCTTTATTTGAGGCCGACTGAATAGTGGATGTAAATCTATGTAGCGGATATATGTAAGTGATAATTTTCCTCATTTAGGAGCAATTCTCAGTGTGTGCAAGAGGTGTAAATGTGCGAATAAAGTTCAAATCATTCAAGATAAGAGTAGAGTGTGAAGAAGTTTGAGTAGAGTGTGGAAGAGTGTGTAGAAGTCTTTGTGCGCCTAACCATAACTATAATCAGGCTTTTTTAGAAGCTATTTTCTCAATTTAACTTCATCAGATGGACTTACTATGATTATTGTATGTAAGGAAGTGTTCCTAAATGCAAGTGCATTCCCTTTCTTCATTATACTTCTAATAGGGTATAATCTTGTGGACTAACATCCACCGTGGTTTTTCCCCTAATAGGGTTTCCACATATAAAATGTTGGTGTTCATGTGACTCTGATGTGTATTGATTTATGCTTGCACTGGTAATTATCATATTTGAGATTTAAGGCTGATTAATGTTGAATAAGTTTTATTTTGGAAACAATTGATTCATCCCCCTCTCAGTTTTCTATCCTTGTTTTGCCAAAAATAGGTATCAGAGAAAGTTCCTCTGAAGAAGCCTAACAACTTGAGGTGATTCGATATGGCATCATACAAGAAGGATAGTCCTAGATTCTATGGTACAAACTACTCTTTATAAAAAGTCAGAATGGAGTGTCATTTGAAGTGCATTGGAGAACCTTTCTGGAAGATTACACAAAGTGCATATACTATTCCTCATAATGGTCTATCCTCTAAAGATGAGATCAAGCAAGAATAAGCTAATACCAGGTCTATTGAAGTTTTGTTGAGTGCTTTGATAGATTCAAACATGAAAAATGTGTTAGGCTTGAAGCCTGCATACTAGATCTGGAAAAAGTTGGAAACATTGTATGAAGGAGATGTGCTAGTGAAAAGTGCTAAGCTACAAAGTTGAAATGCAAGTGAGAATACATGAAGATGAGTGAAGATGAGAACATCCTCTCTTTATCTCAAAATATAAATGAAATGGTGATGAGCATTAGATGTGTCGGTGGAACCTTGGATGAAGAATAAATTGTGGCTAAGATACTTAGATCTGTGCCCCCTCCTACAAAACAAGAGCTCATACTATTGATGAAATGAGGATAGTGACAAATATTACAAGAGACATGCTGATTGGAAAACATGTTGCCTTTGAGTTAAGTGAATTTGGTGAATCTTCTCCTAAGAATGAATCTGCATTCAAAGCTACAATATCTGGAAAAATCCAACAAAGATACAATCCGTGTGAGAGTTCCAAAAGGACATTCAAATATGAAGATGAGATGAAAAATATTGCAGATGAAGAAAGAGAATTAGAAGAGCTGGAAGCATTGATTGTGAAAATAGAAGCAAGAGGTCATGATAAGTACAAAGGAAAGTTACCTATTAAATGTTTTTCTTGTAGTAAAATATGTCATTCTGCATCTAGATGTCCTGAAAGAGTTTCTAAGTACAAATCTAAGAAAACTAGATTTCAAAGGAAATACTATTATGCTGAAGAAGGTGTAACTGCTGAAGAATTTGATAAAGAAATTGGAAATGAAGATGAATGGGTATTTATTTCTATCAAAGAAAATGGTCAGATGTCCACTGAATCTACTAGTAATGTGAATGTTGAGAAATCTCTTGCAACAAAAAATGAAGAAAAGGATGAATGTTTAATTAATAGCAGATGTTCACATCATATGACTAGTGACAAAATCAAGTTTGTAAGCTTGGAAGACTATGATGGTGGCGTTGTAAGATTTGGGGACAATACTTCTGGTGTGATTCGTGGCAAAGGCACTATTTATTTTGGTGGTAAGCACAATACTGATGATGTTCTTTATGTAGAGGCTTAAATCATAACTTGTTAAGTGTTTGACATATGGTAGACAAGGGTTGCAATCTTCAATTCAAGGATGCAAAGTGTAAAATAAGGGGAAGTTTTTGAAATATGTTATCTTCAGGTACAAAGACAAAAGGTAATATCTTTCATTTTAGTGATGCTAGTGAAAGTTTCTTAATTTCTTAGATTGATGTAAGCTAGTAATGGCATAGGAGGTTGTGTCTTGTGAAATTTGATAACATTTTCAAGTTAAGCACTACTCAAGAAGCTAGAGATCTTCCTAAGTTAGTGAAGCCTACTAACACTATGTGCAAGGAATGTCAGATGGGAAAGAAGACAAGAAATTATTTCTGGAGCAAACAATATAGCTCTCATGGAGTACTGAATTTGATACATACTTATCTATGTGATCCATCCAGAATCAGAAGTCTCAAGGTGAAAGGTATTTTATGTTGCTCATTGATGATTATTCTAGAATGATATGGGTTGCTTTCTTAAGAAAAAAACATGAAGCATTAGAAAAGTTAAAATTTTCAAAGCTATGGAAGAGAATGAGATAGGTTAGAAGATCAAGTGCCTAAGGTCATACAGAGGTGGTGAATTCAATTCTCAAGAATTCAATTATTTCTATGAAGAACATGAAATCCAAAGAAAATTATCTGCTCCTCGGACCCCTCAACAAAATGGAGTTGTTGAAAGAAAGAACATAACCATTCTAGACAATACTAGAACCATGATGCTGGAAGAAAATTTTCCTCATTTATACTCGAGAGAAGTTGTAAGTACTAATGTGTACACCATTAATAGGGTGTATGCCAACAATTATTATGGTAAGACACATTTTGAGATATGGTTTGGTTATAAGCCTACTGTCAAGTATTTCAAAATTTTTGGAAGCAAATGTTACATCAAGAGAGATGATGATATAGGCAAGTTTGATGCTAGAAGTGATGAAGGAATATTTTTGGGTTACTCTGCTAAAAGTAAAGCTTACCAATGCTTTAATAAGAGGTTAAAGAAAATGGTTGAAAGTGCAAATATCAAAGTTGATGAAGATATTGTTAGACCATCCATATGTAGTGGATATGATTCAAATGATCAAAATGATAATACTAACAATGGAAATACTGTTTAGAAATATAATCAAATTCAAATTGTTCTAGTGAACCAAGGGAATCAAGAGGCAGAGACTAGCATAAGTGTAGAAGAAAGCACACAAGAACAAGAGAATAGAGAAAATCCTAAAAATCCCAAATATATAAGGCGAAATCACTCTGACAGTTAGATCATAGGAGATAAGAGCAAAGGTGTAACAACTAGAAGAAGAATTTTGGAAGAGTACTATCTAATTTCCAGAGCTAAGCCTAGCAATATCAATGAATCATGTAAAGATGAACATTGGATGGAAGCCATGGAAGAAGAACTAATGCAGATAGAGAAGAATGACACATGGGATCTTGTTCCCAAACCTTAGGACAAAAATATGATTGGAACCAAGTGGGTGTTTCGAAATAAACTGAATGAACAAGGTGAAATGGTCAGAAATAAAGCAAGACTGGTTAGAAAAGGGTACTCATAGATGGAAGGTATTGATTTTGAAGAAAATTTTACCCCTGTTGCAAGAATTGAAGCTGTAAGATTATTTCTTGCTTATGCTACTTTCAAGAATTATAAAGTCTATCAGATGGATGTAAAGTCAACAATTCTGAATGGTGAGCTAGAAGAAGAAGTCTATGTTGAAAAACCAGATGGATTTCAATTGACTGATGAAAAGGACATGGTATGTCAATTGAAGAATCTCTATATGGAATTAAGCAAGCCACCAGAGCTTGGTATGCTAGATTGGATAAATAATTATTGAAGCTTGGATTTAATAAAGGTACTACTGATAGAAATTTTTATTTCAAGTTGGATCAGAATAAAGAATTGATAATTGAATTATTTGTTGATGACATTATTTTTGAAGGTGATGATGATTTGTGTATGAATTTTTCCAATGAAATGAAAAGTGAGTTTTAAATGTCAATGATATGAGAGTTGAAATTATTTTTAGGATTGCAAATCACTTAGTTAGATGATGGAATTTTCATATCTCAGTCTAAGTATGTGAAAGAGCTACTGAAAAGGTTTTGCATGGAAGATTGAAAGCCAATTGGTACACCTATGGTAATTGGATGCAAACTTACACAGAATGATGATTCTCTTAAATAAAATCAGACAAGATATAGGTCAATGATTGGTGGATTACTCTATTTGACTCAGACTAGGAAAAATATAATGAATTATGTATGCATGGTTGTTAGATTTAAAGTTGATCCTAAAGAGTCTCATGTAACTACCGTGAAAGTAATTTTTCAGATACCTGAAAGGGATAGTTGATCTTTGTCTTTGGTATCCTAGGGATGATGATCTTATCTTGAATTCTTTCACCGATTCCGATTGGGTAGGAGATGTGGATGATAGGAAGAGTACCAGTGGTGGTGCATTCTTCTTAGGGAAGAAATTGGTATCTTGGCTAAGAAAAAAGAAGAATTTCATTTCATTGTCTACTGCTGAGGCATAATATTTTGCTACTGCAAATAGTTGTACCCAAGTATTGTGGATGAAGAAAATGTTGAGAGATGTCACAATTGAGTATGAAGAATCCATTGCCATATTTTGTGACAATTCAAGTTCCATTAATATTTCCAACAATCCAGTGTTACATTCAAAGACAAAGCATATATCCATCAAAAATCACTTCTTGAGAGATAAAGCGAGTGAAAAAGAAGTTAGACTGGAGTATATACCTACCAAGGATAAAATTGTTGACATATTTACTAAGTCATTGTCTAAGGATACTTTTGAGTACCTCAGGGGCAAGTTAGGGGTGATTTCCCCTCCTAATCAGAACTAAGATGTAGGTCTTTGCATCATCCATGAATTCATAGCCATATATTATTCCAAATTGATATTGTGGTGGCTGCTACTCAGGGGGAGTATTCAGATGATTCAATTATGTGATCAAAGAATGTGTAACTTTATCATTGATGTCAAAGGGGGAGAGAAGAATAATGTGAAAAATATGGGAGAAGAAAGAATTAGGAAAAGAGTGCACAATCTCAGGGGGGAGATTGTTTGAGAAGATCTAGTTGGGCTGGTGGAATTATTTTTCACACCATCAATGCCAAAGGGGGAGATTTTTGGAAGTTGTGGTTCCATTTGTGATATTTGGTTGTCATTTATGTCAACACTATTAGCATTAATAATTCTTAGGGCTATATATATCGAGGATATTGAGAAAATTGTAAAAAATAATATTGTTGGCAGCTAGTGATGCTGAGAAGGTTAGAATGTTCGAAAGTTCTGTATGTTTAAAATATGAAAGTGCACTTCAAGGGTTTTTTGCTGAAAATTTATAGTATGTTGTTCAAAAGTTTTAGAGGTTCACATCAAGGTTTTTAGAATTTATGAAGATTTGTGTTCCTATAGTTATTTAGTTTCTATAGATGGTGTTCTCAGATGAAGAGGATGCAATTATGGTAATTTAACTTGTTGTGCATGTACCTATGACATTCATGGATGAGTCTAGATTGTAATCTATCCTTGTTGTACATTCACATTGATCAAAGTGTTCGTGATCAATTATTTTTCCGATGTGTGCTTGATTTTTCATGTTCTTGGCCGACATGATGGTACTAGTGAGTGGCAGATCCATGAAGATTAATATTTTATTGTTTAGCATATTCTAAGGTGTTTTTTTGGGTCCTCACTATGTTGTGACTAACTTGTGTTGGTGTGTATTAAAATTTATTCATGTTTTAAGGCCGACAGTTTTAATTTATTCTTTATTTGAGGCCGACTAAATAGTGGATGTAAATCTATGTAGTGAATATATATAAGTGTTTGTTTTCCTTATTTAGGAGCAATGCTTAGTGTGTGCAAGAGGTGTACATGTGAGAATAAAGGTAAAATAATTGAAGAGTATAGAAAAGTGTGAAGAAGTTTGAGCAGAGTGGGGAAGAGTGTGTAGAAGTCTTTGTGCCCCTAACCGGAATTGTAATCAGGATTTTATAGAAGATATTTCTTAGTTCAACTTCATCAGATGGAAATAATCTAATTATTATATGTAAGGCAGTGAGCCTTCCTCTGAGTAGTGTGCTCTAGGAAGTGTGCCTAAATGCAAGTGCATTCCCTTTTTCATTCTTCATTCTAATAGGGTATAACCTTGTGGAGTAACATCCACCGTGGTATTTCCCCTAACAAGGTTTCCACGTATAAAATCTTGGTGTCCATGTGTCTTTGATGTGTTATTGATTTATTCTTGCACTGTTAATTATTAGATTTGAGATTTAAGGCTGATAAATGTTGAATAAATTTGATTTTCGAAACAACTGATTCACCCCCCTCTCAATTTTTTATCCTTGTTTTTGCAGTAGACATGTTGCAGAGACACAATTTGACTATTTTATTTGCTTTAATTTTTTGGTAAGCAATGAAAAATTATTTTTTTCTAGGTGCTATAGGTTCCATGGGTTCAGGCCAAAAGGATTCTAAGGAAAAGTTTCCTTTGGAAGACAAGGGGTTAAAGCTACTATGGTGGATAGTGAATATGTCATTGTGAAATGTAAACTTTAGGAATTTGTGTAGAACTGAAGGGATAACTTTCATTGAGTGAAGCCATGGATAGCCTAGCTGCAAACGAAACTGGTCCATCTACGAGATGATGGAGAATATGACATCCAATTTTTTTGGTCCTATTTATAATGGAAGGTCGATTGATCCTATCGTAGGGAAAGAAAAACCATTGTGTGTTTTGATCCATGCTTTAGTTTTATCATAATAATCTTGATAGAGGTCATGTACTACTAAAAATTCCTTGATGATCGTGTGTTCTCTCTAGAGGGGGAATCTATTAATATCCCATTAGCGAGCTTTTCATAGATACAACCAACTATATAAAGAGAACCATCAGGGATATTTTTAAGTATACCTTGAGAAGAGAAAGAAAATTTAAGAGATTTATCAGGTTGGCCCTTATGAGGGATAAAATCTATCACACCTACCATTTCATCCATAAGATTAACATGGATGACATGTGGGATAGGATCAAAATTTTCATCATTTGTATCAACATTCATCACATCATTATTTGTAGTTTCACTATCTTTGAAAAATTAAATATTATGTTTGGGAATTTGATCATTGAAAATTTGTATGTTTTGATTTGGAGGGGCAAAAAACTTATTGCCTTGATCATTAACACCTGCAATAGATAGACAACTAGAATCAATGAGATCTTGCACAGGATGTTGAAGACGCTTACAATGTTTCGTCTCATGTCCATTTTGTCTATGAAAATTGCAATAAGAATTGGATTTAAAGTTTGGAAGGTAAAGGCTTAGTAGGATCACGTGCTTTGATAGTAGGAAATGTAATCATTTTATGTTGTAAAAGTTGAGATATTATGTTATGAAGAGTATCTAGTAAAAGTGTTAATTTACTTTTTGGATCTCCATAACTAAAAGGCATCACGGTTTTAACAACTACTACGTGGTTGTTGATGGGTTGAGCTGGTTGTTGAGGGGGCTTTAACTGTAAGAACCTATGAACCCCTAAACCTGCAAATGCACAAGAACAACAAAACACATTAGTTGTTAGATCATATGCATGCAAACAAGTATGAGAGATTCCCCATAAAATTCATCTATTTAAACTAAAATTAGGAACAAAGATGAAGAACACAATGCAAGAAATGAAACTAAATCCTAATCAAGCTAATAGAATGATGATCCCATGGGGGAATTGGTGCCAATGAAATGTTGAAATTGGCCCTTTCCCAATTCCTAAGTTGCAATGTGGATTTTTTGAAATAATGGTCAAAACTCTAAAGAGATTTGAGCACAACCTTGTTACAATTTATGAAATTGATGGATGATTGAATGCAATGGGAAAAATTATCTCTCAATGTGAAGAGAGTAACTTTGCATGAAAATTGTGGATGAGGATGAAGTTGAGTATAGTAAGTTTACTCAAATTGTGGATGTTAGAATGAGAGGAAGAGTATCTCATTTATAGATTCCCAAATTGGAAGAATGAGGGATTTGGATGAATGTGGGATACAAGATAATCCAATGGAATTGTGGCACTTGTCCACATGTGATTGGATGAGGAATGAGCACATTTTGGCCAATGTGCATGATAAATGCCATTGGATTCAAATTCAAATTTTTAATGTGACATGTTGGGGGGAGAGAAGATTGGAGTTAATGTCACTTGGCTCAATGCACAAGGATATGTAAGAGTCACTGAATGCCTTGTTGGAAGGACCAAGTCCATTTGAATTTTGAATTCAAATTTGAGGGAATATTCCCTTTTGATGCCATGTTGAGAGAAATAGACAATTAAATAAATCAAAGTAATCAATTTATTGTGCAAGTTGCATTCTCTAGAGGACTTTAGTGATAGGGATTAACTTAATCAAAGATTAATTAATTTAATGAGGAATTTAGGAGATGTGACAATTTAGACTTAAATTTATGAATTGATTTATTAAATAAATGATTTGATTTATTTAACTAAAGGGAACAATGTTAGATTAAATTAAATAAGGTTTAATTTATTCAATTTAATAAGAGGACTTTAGAGACTTAATTTAAATTAAATGAATTATTTAAATGAACAGAGAAAGATGATTAATTAAATTAAATTGATTAATTTAATCACCAGAGGAGAAAGACCTAATTAAATAAATAATGATTTATTTAATTAAGGGATGAAAGGTGTTGATAAGCTGAGAGTATGATTCAAGACAAAACAATGTTAATATGATCAAAATCAGGTGCATGCATATTTTACGTGTCTACAAAACGCTTTGTTTTTCTTTTGAAATGGTTGTGAATTGTTTTGGTTGGCAGATTCAGATATCTCAATTTCTCTAGAAGTGGACCTTGTATCTCGACTACTAATCGAATTGTGACAATCACAAAGGGTCGTGCACAAATAAATAAAAGAGAGGAATTTCATCATAGTGAGTTTGTCCTAAAGTTGAGTTTGCAAGTTTTGTATAAATATCTTTTGGAGATGTGGGTCAGAGATCTTGACATCGATTTGGGAATAAAGCGATTGATATCATGAGATAAAATCAATTATCTTTTCATCATTATTTTGCTTGGATCTCATCAAATCAACCAAGGTCTTCTTGGGAGTCATATGTACTTTGAAATGTTTTATAAATGCATCAACAAGTTCATTAAATGAATGAATTGAATTATTCAGTAAGGTTGAGAACCATTTCAAGGAGGTGTCCTTTAAAGTTCTAGGAAACAATTTTTCTAACAGTTTATCATCAAGGAAAAAGTCACTATATAAGGTGGTCTAGGCATTAACATGGTTAGAAGGATCCCCCTTCCCTCGATATTTATAAAATCTAAGTATCTCTACTCCTTTTGGCATTGGTGTTTGAAATATTTACAAGGACAATGGGTTGCTATGAACATAATGTGTGGGTGGGCACTTATGATTTTGGTTTAGGTTAGATATTTGTTGTTGCATGGATGAGACAGTTTGGAAAATTTGTTCTATGAGAGGGTCAGTGGAAGAAAAAGTGGTTATGGGGTGTATGCAGTGGTAGGGAAAGTGAATGGAATGCTTATAGATGGTATTTTATTATAGGATAGAACATACGATGTCACATAGGAAAAAGGGATGCTAGCAGGATTAGTTGAGGAAGGAATCGCATTACTAACTTGGTGCATTGTTGTTGTGACATGAGGAGTGGTATAGGTAGGTATGGAGGTTACAATTGAGGGAGGAGGAGTTTGAGGCCCTCCTTGGCTAACCACAATGTTTTGTAAGTGGTAAGAACATGTTTTGTATATATCTCAATGATTTGTTTCACAATGTCTAGGCCTTCGTCACTTTCAAGAATGTAATGAATGTTTTCTATAGTTGGAATTATGGTGGCTGAAATATGTTCAAGGCTCACTTGATGTTGCAAGTGAACTAATTCCTCATGAATTTGAATGAGCTTGTCTTGTGGGATATCATCAGACATATGTTCAATATGCGTGCTACCTAAATACAAAGAGTTACTAAGGGTATTTTCCATGCCTAGTGTACTATTATCAATACTAAGATTGGAAGCTCTAGATAGCCCAAGATTTACAATGAGTGTGTTATCGTGAGATGCCATAAGTTTACAAATTATTCTTACTAAGGTATTAGCAATAGGACACCAAAAACTCATCCAAAGGTTTCTAAATGATGGTGAATGCAAATGCAATGTAAATGAAGAGCACTAAAATGTTGATAACTAAAATTTTGGAAAGTAACGCAAAAATGAAGAAATAACAAGCACAATTGAAGAAATTATAGATTAGATTCCAAAAAGTGCAATCATAAATATGCACCTGGACTAAGTCACCCAGGGTGGCGAATTAGTCCAACTAGTGAATTTTTTAATAATTTTCAAAAAAATTAAATAAAATTTTATGATTTTCAGATGCAAATACAATATGAAAATGTAGAATTTTTTAAATTTTTAATGAATGCAATGCAAAAATGCAAGCTATATGAGATTTTCACTAATGCAATTTTTAAAACCCTAGAATGCAAAACAATGTAAAACCTAATGCAATGTTGATGCAAGTTATTCCTAGGATGCAAATTTTGGCAGATGGTGAACTCTCCCCTCAAGATTCAAGACATGGACTAACAACCTCCTGTGGATCCATTAACTCTAGCAGTTGTATCAAGCATTAATAGGTTGACATTTTGGTGCAACGATAGCTTTGGGGCCAACAATAGGTATCTGAGCCAAATTTGTTGGGTTCAAATCCCTCGGGTAATGCTGAGCAAGATTTTATTGGCAGATGATTAGCGCTCCCCTTGGGATTCATGACATGGACTAACCAACTCCTATAGATTCGTTAACTCTTGCAGTTTTATCAGACATCAATAGGTTGATCTTTTGGTGCAATGACACTTGTGGGGCCAACAAATGCACTTGAAATTAGAAGTAAAAATGTTCTAAATAAAGTTTCACCAAAATGAACCACAAATTTTTGTAAAATGAATGCTCTCATACACTTCTAGGGTTTTTCACCTAAAAGGAGGAAGGTATTCCAAAACAACTTGGGGTTCCATTCAAGAGTAATGCTAATATGATTGAAATATACCTAAATGGAATGTCCTAAATACAATAAATTGATAAAAGAGGGTAATTATTAATGCAAAGCAAATGAAATGCAAGATGTTTGAAAACACAATGTGATATGCAAAATGACCTAAGAATACAAACAAATAATGAAAAAAATAAAGGGACTGGAGAGGTGCACCTGGTAACTGGAATTTGATGTAGAGAGGCTTGGAATCCTGCAGATATTGTTGTTGAAGCCAACTGGGAGACTTACGCCAAGCTGGGCGACTTAGTCTTATTTCAAGGAGATTTTGCCAAAGCAGGTTTCGGGAAACTGGGTGTCCAAAAATATAGGAGACATTTTTCAGGCCTAGTACTGGGACTAATTCGCCACTGATGGTCACTTAGTCGAACTTCAAATTTTAGGAAATTAGGAGATGCAACCTGTAGCTCCTAATTTGTGCTTCAACTCTTGACAAAATCTAGATCCGAATTTGCAAACTTTGACCTGTGGGTGATCTCCAAGCTTCTTTTAGGGTTTTTTGATTTTAAATATTTCAGTAATTGTTGACACCTTTTAACACCTTTCTCTTTGAAAAATATACATACAAGACCTACAAAACACACATGAAAAGAGGGACAAAGGGTTAAGGGTTAGAGAATAGGGGTTTTCCTTGGTCAAACCCTAGTTTGGTAATCAAACCCTTGAAAATGAAATGAAATGAAGGAGAATAATGAATGAACAACATGAAATGCTACAACTAACCAAATTATTGAAGTAGAAATCAAAAGACATGCAAGTAGAAGTTCCAATGGATGGATGCCTGAAATTCCTAGAATGCTTGAATACTTGAATTAATGAGCGAATGAATTATCCAAATAGTTAGGTGTTAAAATGAGGAGAAAACCATTTATTTATACATAATTATGCCCTAATTCTCAAAAATACCTCATCACAGGCCGACCTCAAGGTCTAGAGAATAATATCTCGCAAGAATTAAAAAATAATTTTTATTTTAAAGCCAAATGGGACTAAGTCACTCCAAACGATGACTTGGTCCCACTAGGGCACATTAAATGGGTGTTAGGAATTAAAGCATGTTAAATGATGTTTAACGATATTATTCTCAAGAAAAATTTTAAGTATGACTTCTTAGTGCATTAAGGGAACTTTTAAACATAAGAAAGGGTCAAATTATTGATGACAATCTTAGGAAAGTGTGTGAGTTTGTTACAAATCCTTACAACACTTTTGAAATAAGGCTTTGTGAGTGATAAAAAGAGGTTATTTAAGTGAATTACAATAAAAGGGTCCTATAAAAGTGTGAAAGTGGGTTAGAACACTTCACAACACTTTTACAAGACATTATGGAATTCTTATTGATATATAGGGGTCCAAGACCTAATGTGAATGTGTTTACCACATCACAACATTAAATCTAAGAAAAAATAGGCCAACATCCAAAAGAAAGACTCAAATGAGTGTAAAAATGTCCAAAGATACATTTTTTTTTTGACATATAATCACAAATGGTATAAATGGAAGGAATTTTTTTTATTGAGTAGTGTGGAAAGTGTGAGATGTGAATGTAATCAAGTGTGGTGATTTGAGTGCGAGCATAAATGCCTATGACTCTGGATGCAGTGAGTAGAAGGTGTCTACATTTTCAGTGTGCTTAAATTTGCTAGAGGCAGTGAGCCAAAGGTTGTGGATGGTATAGAGTTGTAGTAGTGGATCTTTCCTATTTCTTTGAGATAGTGAGTCTCTCTAAAAAAAATTATTCTATTCTTCTTCCTTTTGGGAAATGATCCACTCGATAGTGAACCTTTCTTATTTTAGGGGCAATGAGCTTAATTGTATTTGGTGTTATTATTCATATAAATGTGAACTTATCCTCATCGTGGTTTTTCCCTGCTTAGGGTTTTCCATTTAAATCTGGTGTTCTCTTGTGTATGGTTGTGTTTGTATTGTTTTTTCACATGTTTGCATTCTACTAATGCTTAATAAGGATTTAAAGTTTGATAAGGGCTTGAAAGTTAATAATGGATTGAATGTTTAATGTAACTGATTCATCTCGTAATTGTTTTGTGCATCTAAAAATTATTATTAGAGTCATGTTTCCTTAAAAAAGCTTATTCTCTTGAGCTAGATCTAGGTGACGCACAAGAAGGGTGTCAAAGATCCTATGTTCGATGGAATGAATTATCCTTACTGGAAAGCCATGATGTAATCCTTTTTGGTCTCTCTTGAATTTGGTGTCTAGAAATGAGTTGAAAAAGGATATACTATGCCTACTATGGTCTGAAAAGTGATGATGAGATCAATGAATATGAGAAAAATGGCGAGGAAATAAATGCTATATTGAATGGAGTTAATGATTCAAAACTTGGAACTTGGTAATAAGTTTGAAATCTTCAAAAGATGTCTGCATAAATTTGGAGAGTATTTATGAAGGAGATGACAAGGTCAAGCAAGAATAGATGCAAAACTACAAAGAAAAAATTGCAACCCTAAGGATGTCTAATGATGAACATATTGCAACCTACATGCACAGAGTGGATGAAGTTGTTAATGCCATCAATGATCTTGGTAGTAAGCTAGAAGAAGGTGAAGTTGTGAAAAAGGTAATAAGAAATCTTCCTAAAGCTTATAGTTCTAAATTTTCTACTATTGAGGAAGCTTAGAATTTGGATATTTATTCTATATATCATATGTTTTTTGCTTTAATTTCTTATGAATTGAGAGAGATTGGTCAAGATGCTACAAAGAAAGAAACTTCCTTTAAAGTTAACAAGGTAGAGAAGGATGGTGAATAATATTTGGATTATCTTGATGAGGTGGAAGAAAATTTTGTAATGAGATTGAAAAAGGGCACTGGAAAATACATAGGTAACTTATCATTTACATGTTTCAATTGTGGAAAGATAGGTTGCTGAAAAGGGAGACTCTCCCTTTCAAATATGATTACAAAACCTCATAAAATATAACACATGAAGGTTACAAATACATATAATGAGCAGGAAATGAAAGAGAAATTTTCAAGTTATATTATATTCAAATATGCTAAATTTTACATCAAACTGAAGCGCATGGGACCCTCTTCAATCCTATACGTAACACCTGCAACAAAGATGTATTCAATAATATGGTGCAATTATAGTAGTATTTCAATATGCAAAAATTCACTTCTCCAAGCCCCCCTCTGAAAATGAAAAAAAGGCATTAATAAATAGAGAATGTGCCAAGAGAATACAACCCATGGTTTTACAAAATAACCTTCTAAAACCACCTCCAAAAACCCATGCCAAAATCTTTGGAGTTAAAAATTTGCAAATTAGGAAAGAAATCCAATGCATGGAAACCTTCTCTTGGATGCCTAAGTCTTGACCAATCAAATTTGGGTGGTTATGACAACTTACACTCTCTTATAGATTCCTTACAGCCCATCGATTACAAATTTGCATGCAAAGACATGCAAGCAACATGCAAGATTATTTTCAACCCACTTTATGACATTTTATGACACATGTACATGAAAACCATGCCAAAATCACAACAATACAAGACTTTTTGACCTCCTCTCAAATTGGATGCCCAAAAGGAATATTCCTCAAAAAGATAATTTTACCATTTTATCGGGACCTATTTCCCATCAAATTTACATTTACATTTTCACCAAACAGGGAAATTACATTGTTACAAGTAAAAATATTGGTTTCCTAACCCCTAAGCCTATATTGAAAAAAGAAGAAGATATTTTTGGTGATGCAAGATTGAAGGTACCCCTAGATGCTCTTGCATCAGGCACCTGGGGTAGGAAATATTTTGTGAATATGGATTCAAAAAATGGAGTTGAGTGGTCATACCATCCTTTCAGATTGCAAGAAATTTACAGAAAACCCCATTGCTGAAATAGATACCCTTGATTTGTTTTTTTTTTCTTTTCTTCTAGCACCTAGCCATAATACCTATCCTCCTCCTTCAACAACTCTTCTCTGCACTCAACCTATTAAATGTGGAATGAATTCCACCATAGATTGACCACCTCCTCCAAATAAAAATATCACTCTCCTCTAATCTTGTGGGATTCAACCCACCATAGTTCGTCCACCTCCACCAATTTGCACCTGCACTTAACTCCGCAACATGATACAAATCCTTCTTTGCATAATAATCATCTCTATAAAAATCTTCTTGAACTAACCCATCTATAAATTGAAAATAATCGTCATTGTCAAATTTAATAAAATATTATTTACTATTCTCTTTTTCAATAACCTCATCACACTCACATCCTTCTTTAGAATAATATTTAGAAAATTTGAAATTTACCATGGTTCCATTCACTACTGCAACTTCAACCTTGTCTTCAACATGACATGTCACTATTTTTATGCCTTTGGAGAGAAATATTGTTGTTTCAAACCAATATTTTATGTTCAAAATAGAGTTATAACAATAATCCCAAGATTCATCATCCATATTCTTTAACAAATAATTAGGCTTTCTAACCAAGGAATTTTCATCTTTAATATTTTCGAACAAAGAACCATTGAAAAATCCTCTTTTACCTTCACCTCTTGTTTGTCAATTTCAACCTTCTCAAATTGATTCATTGTTGCAAAAAAGTTATCCATTTCTACATTCTTAGCCTCATCAAAGCATACATTAAAATCTGATTTTACCTCATTGCCTTCTGCTTCAAGTTTCACTGCTACAATTCTTTCGTTGTTGTCACTCATCATATCACTCAAACACAAATCCAATTTGGTTCTAACCTCATCAAAATATGATATCTCTTTTATTTACTACTTCAAAATTTTTTTCAGCCTCCTCATATCTGTCCATCTCTCTCATATCATTCACATGCAAACTAGAATCATCAATGGACTCACAAAATGCAAGTTTTACCTTTTCTTTAACTGTTACAATTGGTTTTTCCTCTTCATTAATGTCCTTCATTACACTCAAATATTTTATTTCTTCTACAACCTCTATAATTTCATCCTTCATGTCTTCCAATAGGCATTCCTCAACTTTAGGTTCATCAATTTCTTCATATTTATCCTCTTTTTCTTCCTCAACTTACACCCTCTTACAGATTCCTTACAACTTGTTGGTTACAACTTTGCATGCAAAGACATGCAAGATTCTTTGCATCCCACTTTATGACATTTTATGACACATGTACATGCAAACCATGCGAAAATCACAACAAGACAAGAATTTTTGACTTTCTCTCAATTTGGATTCCCAAAAGGAATATTCCTCAAAAAGATAATTTTACCATTTTACTGGGACCTATTTCCCATTAAATTTACATTTACATTTTCACGCAAAAGGGAAATTACATTGCTACAAATGAAAATATTATTTTCCTAACCCCTAAGTCTTTATTGAAAAATAAAATAAATAACAATATTTTTGGTGAAGCAAGAGATATGGTACCCCTAGATGCTCCTGCATCATAGGTCATTATGCTTCTAAATGTCCAATCAAAGTTGCAAATTACAAACATAAGGATCATAAAGGAAAATTTGTCAAGAAGAGTTATTATGTTGAAAAATACAAAGGTGTATTTGATGATGAAGAATAAGACTATTGTGATGATGACAGTGATTAATGCTTGTTCATGGCTCTAAATTTTGGAAATTATTCTACTAATTCTAAAATATGTATGAAGTAAAGTGCTCTGATAATAGGTCATAACATTTAAGGAACTATGGTGACTGCTTTTCATGTAAGAGAAGAGAGGAATTACTAGATAATTGATAGTGGATGCTCAAACCATATGATAGGTGATAAGAGTAATTTAAACTTCAAAATTATGATGGTAGCCTTGTTAATTTTGGTGATGATACATCTTCTATCATCTGTGGAAAAGGTTCAATTATTTTTGATGGAAAGCATAAAATAGATGATATTATTTATGTCAAGTTTCTCTTAAATAATATTATTAGTGTAGGAAAAATGTGTAGCAGAGGATAAAATTTGGTGTTTCAGGATGATGTGAAATTGTAAAAGAAAGATTTGAATCTTTGGTTGCTATAGAGAAAAATGACTTAAGGTAATGTTTATCAACTCAAAGGTAGTGGTGCTAAGTTCTTTATGTCTCAAATCAATGAAAGCTATCTATGGCATATAAGAATGGGTCACATCAATTATGATAGCCTATGAAAGATTAGTTCTACTAATGTTGTGATAGATCTATTGAAGATTACACAACCTATCAGTGCAATTTGTAAGGAATATTAGCTTAGAAAATAAATAAAGAAGAGGTTCAAGCATAAATAATATTATATTGTAGGAACTTTGGAGTTGGTGTATACAAAACTATGTGGACCTACTAGAATAAGAAGCTCTGATAATGATAGGTATTTTATGTTGTTGATTGATGATTATTATAGAATGACTTGAGTGTCATTTCTCAAAGAAAAATCATAAACTCTAGATAATTTTAAACAATTTAAGTCTATGGATGTGAAAATGAAGTGCTTAAGGTCTAACATAGGTGGCGAGTTTAACAATTTTTGTGAAGATCATGGGACTACGATGCATTTGTCAGATCCTTGAACTCCTTAGTAGAATGGAGTTGTGGAGAGGAAGAATAGGAAAATTCAAGATGAATCTAGAACTATGATGAAGGAATCAAGTCTATGAGATGTCTATTCGAGAGAAGCTATTCATACTACAATCTACATTCTTAATAGAGGTCAAGAAAGAGTGAAAAATCCAAAGACTCCCTACGAGCTATGGTATGGAAAACCTCCTACTATGAAATACTTTAGAGTTTTTGGAAACAAATGCTATATCAAAAGAGATGAAGAAAACTTAGGAAATTTTGATGCAAGACATAATAAATTAACATTCCTTGAATAATCTATAAAGAGAAAAGCATGTCGATGATATGATCAAAGGTTAAATAATATTTTTGAAAGGGAAAGTGTTAAAATGGATGAAGAACCACATCTGAGTTTTTTAAATTAAATGATATAAATCTGATGAACCTCCTTGTAGTGAAGAAGAAAAATATAAAGAGAAGGAAAAATAGATGAAATACCCCTAAGACTCTTATGTATGTGTAGAAGAATCATTTTGAATATTAGATCATTGGAGAAAATATCAAAGGTGTGTTGACAAGAAGAAAAGCTGCTATGACAAAGGAACAAGTAATATTTTGTTTACTTTTAGAGGTATAGCCTAAAACAGTGACCGAGGCATGTAAAGATGAGAATTAGATCAAAGATATGAAAGAACAATTGGAATAGATTGAGAAGAATCGAACTTGGGAATCGGTCCCAAGGCCAAAAATAAGAATGTAATAAGAACTAAATGGGTTTTTAGGAACAAGTTAAATGAGTATTGAAAAGTTATCAGAAAAGGATAGACTTGTGCGTAAGAGTTACTCACAAGTGGAAGGAATAGATTTTGAAGATAGTTTTGCTTTGATGGAAAGGATAAAAGCTATTAGAATATTTTTGGATTTTACAATATATTAAGACTTCAATGTATATCAGATGAATGTCAAGTCTTCATTCTTGAATGGTGAGTTAGGAGAAGTGTACATTGAATAACTGGAAGGTTTTTAGTTATCATATGTTGTTGATATGGTCAACAAATTAAATAAGGTATTGTATGGACTCAAATAAGCTCCCAGAGCTTGGTATGTAAGGTTGGATAAGTAATTTGCAACAAGGATTCATAAAAGGTACTACAAATAGAAACCTTTACTTCAAGGTTGAGAGAAAAAATATTGATTGTGGTAGTGTATGTGGGTGACATAAGGAGCTTCGAAAACATTCCCATGCACCATCTGGATCTACCTCAATTGGTTAAGATTTTTCCAAGGAACCTCTTCTCTAATACTGATTGCTAAAAACACAAGACAACTAGGAGTGGGGTTAATCAATTGTACATTAAAACCTTCAAAACATTATTAAATATTAGTATGTATGTTGAAAAATGAAACAAAAAATCCATAAACATTCACAATAGAACAGTAGATTTTTATGACCCTTTAAGGGAAAAACCATGGTAAGGATTAGCTCACTATATGAAAACTAAAACTGATTACAAGGGGCTCACTGTCTAAAAGGAAAAGGCTCATTTTCAAGGGATCACTACCCAGGAAGATCACTTCTTCCAGATCATAAAGAAATAATTAAAAGGAGGTTCACTACCTCAGAGGAATTGGAGGAAGCACCATAATGTCTCTTTACCATTCACAACCTTCGACTCATTGCCTCTAGTGACTTCTGGCATTCTAAATTGTACAAAACTTCTACTCACTACTTCTAGTAGTCTTAGTGTTCTTGATCCCACTCAGATATCAACAAGAAATCACATATACATCATTCCATGCAAAACTCTTCTCCAAAATTTTGACCTTGCATATATTTCTTTTGCAACCTCAAGTAACCTTGCCTACGTCGTCTTCAATGAAATGTATGCACCTCAAACATGAAAGGTCATCAAATAGGTCAGCACCAAACACCTCCATGGTGGAAAAAAGTGAGGTAAGACCACATCAAGGGTTAAACAAGACCCAAATCTATGCTAACATGCTACACAAAGCTTCCACAACCCTCAAAGCTCATCTACAAACAATGCTAACACACCAGGTTGGCCAAAATAACATTAAAACTATCAAGAAACCAAATTCACACTTAAACAAGGCCAAAAAAATCATGCGAAACATGTAGAAAAATTACACAACACCCTAGAATATTCCATCAACAAAATATTAAAAAACACTAGTGAAAACACATGAAATTGAGAAAACTATCATCCTGTGTAACTAGTCCTACTACCATTGAGATAAAACTCAAGATATAAGCTTGTGGAATAGTTGAACACTAAATACAACAAGGTAAGGTAGGTACAAGAAATATTAGCACATCCTTAAATCCGTAAGACAAGAAACTTTAGTGGGGTAAGTGCAAGAAGTTGGGTCCACATTTAGGGGAAGTGTCATTTTTCAGCTTTAAAATAGGTAACCATTTTAAAGTGGGTACTCGTTCCAAAAAAATTGAAACTCATAATACATGTTTTTCATTTGGATTTAGGCTCAAAAAAGGCATGGTAACCCAACGCTTAGAGAATTTCTCACCATTTTTCTACAAGTGGTTTGAAACCCTCAAAAATAAGGGTTTTGAGTGGAATTTCCTCATATCTTCCATTTGCACCATGTACTAAGGCTAGATCTGGGTGGAATGGAAGAGAACCATGTGTATTTTGATTTTATACTGGTTTTAGAGAATGGATTGAATGTGGGAGAGATATCTTTGCCATTCTAGGTCAAGCATCTCTATGTGACAGGCCTGATTTGGTGTAAAAATCTGATTCTTGACTGTTTCATAAGTGTTGTGACAAGGGTGCTTTGGAGCATTTGATATGTGTTGGATAAGGTTGTAAGAATTTTTTTGTGGCTAAGAGGTGTTGGGGTGAGCCAAGATACTTGATCCCTTGTGTGGATTAGCCTAATTAGGCCTACCTTGTAGCATTCTATTTTGACCTATCATGGCTTTGTATTTTGTTTTCAAGACATGGGGCTTTGAGCTCTTGTAGAGATTGGTTTATGATGCTTAAAAATAGTGTCCTTGGTATAGTTATGATTTTTGAGTGGTTCTTGTGTTTACTATCCTAGTTGGATAGGATGCAAGGAATAAGAGGCCTAGTTTGGAAGCGATAGGTCAGAAATTGTTCCCAAGCATAAGGTGAGTTTTGTTGAGTTGATTTGGTCATGTTGGGAGGTTTCCAAGTCCACTAAAATTTTTGGTCATGTCTAGTTTGATAGATTCCATGGTTGGGTAGTTGAGTTAACCTGTTGTGTCAAGTGAATGTTGATGTCTTAATGGGCATATTTGAGGGAAGTTGTGTGATAGGACTTTTAAAATTTGTCACAAATTTTGCCTAGTTCTGGGCGTGTTTGTTCTTCCTTCATGGCTAGGGGTCTAATGTTTAGGGTTTAGGGTTTTTTTACCCTTGTTTAAAATTGATTTTTCATCAAGAAAACCCTTGCTTTATAATTTCGTGTTGAATTTTTATTATGGGTTTTTGGTCTTTTAATTCATTTGGCTGAGCCTTTTTTGTCATCCTATTACTGACCCCTTTACTGGACCTATTGATTTATCCACGTTCGAGTTTATTTTAAATTTTCCTAAAAAAGTGGGTGGGCATTTTTTCCAATGTTTAGAATTTATTCTAAAAATTTGTACCTCTAAGGGTCTTCCCCCTCATTTTCCTAGTCAGCCCCATTATTATGAATAACCTTTTTTCCATGTGTAGATTTGTGGACCGTCGGATCAGAGAGTTTGAATCTGGACCATTCCTCACGGACCTAGTAGGGTTCCTTGCTGATGTCACTAAAGTGGTGTGAGTTGTGCGAGATGTTGCCATTTGTTGTGTACAGTGGGGTGGGGCCAGTCCCGATGTGCCAGTGCTGCTAAAAAGATGAAATCAATGATAACCTTTTAATGATGAGGATTAATTATGATCGTCCCTCACCAACCTCACACAATTGAATTAATATTTTTGAAAGTGTTGTGAGGTGTGTGAGTTGGTGACATGTTTCTTGGCTCAGTGGTACAAGGTGGTTGGATTGGGCCCGTTGTTGGTCTGCATGTCTCTGACTGTGAGGTATGTGATTGGCCGTCATGTTTTACAAATGGTGATGTGGGTTTTCAATGATCTTTGACTCGATCTAAGTCATTCGACATGCCAGTTCCTTATCTCTTCGATGGTTTTAATTCAAAGTTTTAATCCACCAATGTGATGACTATTTATGCTTTGCAAGTTACATTCATTAATGGCACAAGTATTTCAAATGATGTCATCCTCATTTCCATGTGTGCAAGTAGTATTCTCTTGGTAATCATGATGGGTTGTACATAGTTTTCCATAAGCTTGGAGATGTTCAATGATGAAAATATTAGCCACTAATCACTCGATTTCTCGTACTGCAATTGGGGTATTAATATTTTCTGCATCGACTTTCTCGGTAAATACCTATTAATTGCTCATTAGAATCATTTCGTTTTTGAGTTTGTCTTCATTTTCAAGTAATTGTTGTTCTTATTGAGTTTTGAACCTATGAGTAGGATGGGTATGTCAGTTGTTCTTGTTTCCCCTTTACGAAGAAGTGCAAGGATGAGTGCGAAGAGGTCACAGTAGGAGGACTTGCCAATTGAACAGAGTATAGTTCCTGGTACTTTTAAGGCCATTATTAGGGTGTTGGGCCTCTCCTAACTCTTGTTGGAAGTAGTCCCCGCCTCAAGGGATAGGTCACATGGGATGAGGTGGAAAATTATCCAGTTATGAGAGAGTTCGATGAAGGTGACAAGGAGGTTCAGGTCGAGGTGAGGTCTAGGTGATACGAGTCACCTATTGAGCTCTCTAGAGGCTTTGGTGGTGAAATTTCCAATACTGATTCAAACTACCATAGCTACCTCATGTCCCTAATTGAATTGGTCGGTGCTAATGAGGAGGTCCTCATGGCATATCCTATTTTTGTGGTGACACCGTGCTCTATTTCTGGTTCTGGTGTTAGTGCTAACAAGGGTAAAGTGATGCTATCACTTCATATTAAAGCGAGTACGAGGAGCGGTCACCTGTATTGGGGCCATGTGGTTGTTCCTTGTGTGTAGTGGTGATGTGGTCATTGTGGTTGTGCAATTTCTCTATGGTGATGATTAATTATTTTTGGGTCTGATGTGGATAAGTGCAAGGATTGATGTGGTGATTTTTTATTCCATTCGACTAGTTACAAGGTTTGTAACCTTTTTGATTCCCTTGCTCGTGATATGATTGTCTTTGTTGATGGGAAATTTTGAAATTCTCTTGAAATTTCATTTGGTTAGAATGAAATTAGGTTGAAATCAAAAATTGAGCCTGATGGTTGTTGCTCTCCTGGTCTATAAAGGATATTTCAAGGCTCATTATTGAGGTCGGATTTTTTGAGTCCTAATGTTTAGATGGTGTACAATGAAAGGAATGTAATACATAATCTAGAAGGTTTTAGCTAGTAGGTCATTCTAGGTTGGGTATGTACATGGGATAAGCATACTATGATTTTTGTAATTACAGATATTGAAAGAAATCTAATTTTTTTTACGACAATTTCTCTCTTGCGTGTGTTATGACAAATTGTGAATGAAGTTATCAATGGGTTTTTCATTCATATTCAATGGTATATTTTAATGTGTGATTCATTTTATTTCTTTAAATTAATGAGTTAATGAAATGCTTGAAAAGGAATTACAGGTCTGTGGTAATATGCTTAGGATATGCTAAGGAGTATTGTTTTGAATACTGGAAAATATTATGGTGTAAGGCATTATAAAGATAGTTTAAGGATATTAAGGTTATATCTTGTGTGACTCCCACACAATTGAATGAGGAACTAGTTATCTCATTCAAGGTATTTTGAGAAGTCAAATCAGTCACCCTAAAGATGTGGGTTCAAATTCAAAACATCTTAGAAACAAATTCTATCTCTCTTGAGATGCAAACCTCACACTATATCAGTTTTCCTAGCTCTAGATAGTTGTTCTTACTTGGTGGTTTTCCAAAAACCTAGTAGATGGTATCTATTAGCACTTATAGGAATGTATTTGTGCATTGAAGTATTCTTGAGGCATGAATCATTTTGTGAACACATGTAGGAACACCCTGCTTGGTTTCATAGAGCCTAAAGTGTAGGAGATTTCAATTTTTGACTGAATCTTGTCATTTGGACACTAAATTTGTGAATTCTTGAATATAGAGGTTGGCAACCTCTTAGTGAATTATGAAGCCTAGCTGGAAATTGAAAACACAAACAAAATTGCGACTCCGTTGGGGAAAAAACTCAAATTTTTTTTGTAGACTGTGCTGTTATAGGGTCATTATCATCATGTTTGTAACCAAAGGATAAAAATTATTGAATTATTTTCTTACCCAAGTCACTAACTAAATGGTGACTTTATTGGGGAGAACTCTCTCAGAAATTTAAAGAACAAAGGAACCATAGAAGTAGGTGGTAGTATTCCAGAGTTAATTGTTTGGTGGATCTAAATTTCAAGTTTAGATGTTTGAAGGTTATGGATTTGGAAAGGATTGGTAGCAACACAATCTCAAAGAATTTGAGTGTGACTCTATTGTGGAAGAAGACCCAAAAGGTGATTAGTTCTTGAAAATAATTTCATATGCATTTGAAATTCAGTCCTTCGTTAAAGAGGTCGCAACTTTGTCTAAAGAACTAGTTGAGTTGTAAGGAAAAGTCCTAGATCTATAAAATTTGCAGTCAGGGAGAGAAGTTTAACAAGTTCCGCTTAGTTTCCAGGTATTCTCATAAATCTAAGAGGATCGGTATTTTTTTTATGATAAGTGTTCATAATGAGGGGTGATGAATCATTCCTAATTAGATGAACTAGCATTAAGAAGGGAACAATGGGTAGTCTTTCCATAATTCTGATATCTAACATGTAATATCTATGATAGTTGAGGAGCATGTTCATTTTGAATTATGCCTTTAGAAAGGTCTTAAGGCATAGTTTTCCAATTTATGTGAAATAAGATAAATGCAATGAACATCCATGCTTTGTTTTGATTAAATATGGGTATAAGAAGGTTTCCCTATGAGATGGAAAATACAAATATGCAAGGGAAACAAGTTTCACCAAGCCCTTCAAGGGATTTTATGATTGAAAGTTAGATGCCATTTGTTTTCAATAGTATTAAAGGTTTCCCTAATTTGATTCCTAAGAAGGTTAGGAAATATTTTCCCAAATTCACAGGGAAAAGTTCACAGTCGACCTCTAAGCATCTACAAAATTTCATGGATGTGATGGGGGATTATGATGTCAGTCATGAGGATGTTTTCATGAAGATTTTTGTTCAATCTTTGAAGGATGATGCCAGGGATTGTTTCTCATATTTTCCTGCATGTTCTATTAACTCATGGAATTAGTTGGTGATGGCCTTTATTGAGAAATTTGGTGAAAGAGTAAACCCAAGCATGGTAAGGAAGGGTTTTATGGGAATCCACATAAGGAAATATGAGCTAGTCCCATCTTTCAATCTAAGGTTTTCAAAGACTGTAAGAGAGATTCTTGAAGAAATAAGACCAAATGAGGTTGAATGCTTAGTTGTATATCTTGGTGCATTTGACAAAAATATGAGTTATCTATTAAGAGATCAGGAACCTAAAACCTTATATCATGCATATAAAATTTTTGTGGAAATTGAGAACAACATAAAATATTCAATGATGAAAGGGTATCTAGCTGCAAGTGTTGGTTACCCTAGCACATTTCATACTAACAGAATTCTAGATTTAGCTAGAAGACACAATTTTCATGATAGAAATGCTTTGGCAACAATGATGTCTCCATCATTATAGTATGAAGATAATGGTGAATCCAAAGTTGAACACCATCTAGATTTGAGTAATGATGATCAAAACTCTTTTATGCAAGAATTGTATGAAGTGAAAAGATGAGAAGGGGAATCACCATTCAAATTATTTTTAAGGTTTTTGGATGATTTGATAAAGATCCCAAATGAGTTCAGACCTGAAGAATTTGTATGCGTTGATCTATTTTGTGAGATTTATGAACCTGGGTTGAGTGCTTTTCCAGAAGAATTGAAACCTAGTAACCTTGCCCAAGTTCTTGAATACATGGAGATTGTAGAATAATCCAAGTATGTATATGCACAAAATGTGGATGACACTTGTCCTTTTGAGGAATGTTGGACAACCCTCAAAAATATTGAGGAGAAGGATGATGTAGAACTAAGTGAGACACAAATTTATTTTCCATGTCATGATTACAATGTACATGTTACCAAGGTTATGTTACAAACTAGTGATTGTGGACTTAGAAGTGATGATTTCCTCTCCGAAGATGATGTGGAAAAAAATTCTTTATCTGAGGTTTTGGTGGTACAAAAGCTCATGATATTTACAAGTGAGGGGAAAAAATACATATGATTAATACTTGGAGTGTACTCTAGGTTTTCTATCAATGGAGCATGTTTATTGTGTGAATGATGAGGGATTTTAAGAAAATGAGGTGTGTGTTCAATACTTAGATCTTAAGAACAATACTGAGAATGAACAACACATTGATGAATGTATTTGTACTATTGATGTTCCTAATTTTCTATATGAAGCTGAAATGGACTTGTTATCATCCCTTGAGGTGAGATTTTATGTGACAAGGGAGGGAATTTTCAGTGATATTTGTGCTGAAAATTTTTCAGCTTGTGATGAAATTTTTAGTGATATTGTTGGTGAAAAGTTTTCAGGTTGTGATGAAATCTTCAATGATATTGCTGGTGAAATTTTTTCAACTTGTGATGAAATTTTTAGTGATATTGCTGGTGAATTTTTTTCAGCTTGTGCTGAAATTTTCACTTATAAATTAGAACATACAAGAGGTGGTGTTGAACATGAGGATGCCAGTGCACATAGCTATATTTCTATTGCCCTTGTTAATATTGGTTTGCTAGAGCTTGTTATTAAGGTGTTTCATATGGAGTTGGATGATAGGATACATGAGGCAATGCATTCATAAATTTTCTGGAGGAAGATGTGACCTATGATTCCTACTTCTATGATATTAGGAAGTGCTCTAGGACATCTTAACACAAATGTTGGAAACTAGGCTTATGTTGCAGCCATCAAGGTGAGGATTCCCCAGAATATGCATTTTTTTTTTTTGGAAGTTCCTGGGTATGAGATGCATGACACACAATAGGTTGACTATGAGAGATTCCATTTTTAAGGTACTCACTAATTTGAATGTCAAATGTCAAGTGGTTATGAGATTTTTTACCTCTCAACTCATGAAAATGAGAAACTTTCCCAAGGAAAATGTCATGATGGTCATGAGTTGCAGTTAGTGTCTAGATGCAGATTGTTGATTGATGGTATGGAAAATGACATTGGAAAGCATAATAACTCTTTGAGAGATTTTGACTACTTGAATGACATATGGACACTTAAGGGAAAAATTTGCGGATTTAGTTTACTCCAGATAACAAAGAACTTTGTTTTTGACAAAGGGTGAATTCTATTTTTCCTTGTTTGGGGGCCTGGGGCCACCAAATTGGATGAAAATTAAGTTCTAATGCAACATAGTGGAGAATTCTTCAAGGAACTTGTTTGATTCATTGTTTGGTCTACTCCCCAGAGATCTAGGTTCTTGCTATGCCAACAGGGGGCATACATTCCTAGTTGGAGCCACTGATAGGACTTTTAAAATTTGTTACAAATTTTGCCTGGTTCTGGGTGTGTCTATTCTTCCTTCATGGCTAGGGGTCTAATGTTTAGGGTTTTGTTACCATTGTTTAACATTGGTTTTTCATCAAGAAAACCCTTGCTTTATAATTTTGGGTTGACTTGTTATTATGGGTTACTTGTCTTTTAAGTCATTTGGCTGAGACTTTTATGTCATCCTGTTATCAGCCCCTTTACCAGACCTGTCAGTTTATCCACGTTCGGGTTTATTTTAAATTTTACTAAAAAATGGGTGGGCATTTTTTGCAATATTTAGACTTTAGTATAAAAATTCATACCTCCAAGGGTCTTCCTCCCCGTTTTCCTAGTCAACCCGATTATTATGAATAACCTTTTTTCCATGTGTAGATTTGTGGACTGTCGGATCAGAGAGTTTGAATCTAGACCATTCCTCGTAGACCTCACAAGGTTCCTTGCTGACATTAGTAAAGTGGTTCTAGGTGTGCGAGATGCTACCATTTGTCTTGTATGGTGGGGTGGGGCCTATCCTAATGTGCCAGTGTTGTTTAAATGATATCAAATCAATGTTAGCATTTTAATGATGGGGATTAATTTTGACCATCCCTCGCCAACCTTGCACTATCAAATTAATTTTTTTGAAAGTTGTATGAGGTGTGCGAGCTGGTGACACATTGATTAGCTATGTGGTACAAGGTGGCTAGATGGTGCCGGCTTCTGGTCCATGTGTCTCTGACTGCAAAGTATGTTATTGGTCGTTGGGTTTTCTAAATGGTGACATAGATTTTCAATGATCTTTGACTCGATCTGAGTTGTTCAACATGCTAGTTCCTTATCTCATCAACGGTCTGAATTCAATGTTTTAACACACCCATGTGATGACTATTTGCGCTCTACAAGTTACATTCATTAATGGTGCAAGTCTTTCAATGGATCTCATCCTCATTTCCATGTGTGCGAGTGTTATTCTCCTGGTAATCATGATGGGTTGTACGCAGTTTTCCATAAGCTTGGAGATATTCAGTAATGACAACATCAACCACTAATCGCTAGCTTGCGCGTACTGGAATTGGAGAATTAATGTTTTCTGCACTGACTTTCTCAATAAATTCTTGCTTATTGCTCATTAACATCATTGCATTTTTGAGTTTATGTTCGTTTGCAAGTAATTTTTGTTCTTTCCGAGTTTTGAACTTGTGAGTAGGATGGGTAAGTCAGTTGTTCATGTTTCTCATTACTAAGAAGTACAAGGATGAGTGTGAAGATTTCACAGCAGGAGGAGTTTCCAATTAAACATAGTACTATTCCAGGTGCTCCTAAGGTCATTGTTGAGGGTGTTGGGCCTCTCCCACCTCAAGGGACATTTCACATGGGCTAAGGTGGTGGATTATCCAATGATGAGAGAGTTTGATGAAGGTGATAGGGAGGCTAAGGTCGAGGTGAGGTCTAGGTGATACAAGCCACCTATTGAGCTCTTTGGTGGCTCTGGTGGTGAAAGTTCTCATACTAATTAAGACTATTTTAGTTACCTCATGGCCCCAACTGAATTGGTTGGTGCTAATGAGGAGGTCCTTGTAGAATCTCCTATTTTCCTGGCAACATTGTGCTCTGTTTTTGATTCTGGTGTTAGTACTAACATGCACTTCATAATAAAGTGAGGATGAGGAGCAGTCACCTGTATCGAGGTCGTGTGGTTGTTCTTGGTGTGTAGTGGTGATGTGGTTGTCAGGGTTGTGCAATTTTTCTATGGTGATGATTACCTCTTTTTGGGTCTGATGAGGACAAGTGCAAGGATTGATTAAGTAGTGTTTTGTTCCGGTCAATTGGTTACAAGGGTTGTAACCATTTTGATTCCCCTTCTCACGATATGATTGTTTCTGTTGATGGGAAATTTGGAAATGCTATCAAAATTTCATTTGGTTATAATGAAATTAGGTTGAAATCAACAATTGAGCCCAATGCTTGTTGCTCTCCTGGTCTATAAAGGAGATTTCAAGGCTCATTGTTGAGGTCATATTTTTTGATTCCTAATGTTTAAACGACCTACAGTGAAAGTCATGTAATGCAAAATCCGAAATGTTTTAGCTAGTAAGTCATTCTAGGTTGGGTATGTACATGGTATAAGCATACTATGATTTTTTATGACAATTGCTCTCCTGTGTGTGTTATGACAAATTGTGAATGAAGTTATCAATAGTTTTTTCATTCATTTTCAATGGTGTATTTGAATGTATGATTCATTTTATTGCTTTAACTTAATGAGTTAATAAAATTCTTGAAAAAGAATTACAAGTTTGTGATAATATGCTTAGGATATGCTAAGGAGTATTGTTTTGAATATTGGAAAATCTTATGGTGTAAGGAATTATAAAGATAGTTCAAGGATATCAGGGTTATATCTAGCATGACTCTCACCCAATTGAGTGAGGCACTGGTTAATTCATTCAAGTTCTTTTGAGAAGTCAAATCAGCCACCCCAAATATGTGGGTTCAAATTCATAACATCTTAAAAAAAAATTCAATCTCTCTTGAGATGCAAATCTCACATTATAGCAGTTTTCCTAGCTCTAGATAATTGTTCTTACTCGGTGGTTTGCCAAAACCCTAGTAGATGGTATCTATTAGCATTGATAGGAATGTATCTATGAATTGAAGTGTTCTTGAGGCATGAATCATTTTCTGAACACATGTAGGAACACCATCCTTGGTTTCATAGAGCCTAAAGTGTAGGAGATATCAGTCTTTGACTGAATCTTGTCAATTGGCAAGTAACTTTGTGAATTCTTGAATATAGAGGTTGGCAACCTCTTAGAGAATTATGAAGCCTAGCTGGAAATTAAAAAACACCAACACTGTGTCAAATCACATTTTGGTTGATCCACTCTGCATCATGGACCCAGATTCTTGCACCTACCTAGAATGGAGAAATGTAGATAAATCACATTTCTCCCAAATATCCCTCTTCATAGTCTAGAAATAGTCTAGCACATTGTCAAAACATAGCTTCTATTGCCGCATGATCTAGAACCTAAATATATATATATATATAACACCTTCAAAGACTTCTAATCATAACTTTCAAACCACACAAGCACATCTTCAAGAATTAAGAAATGCGAAGAAAAATAAAAAACACTTTCAAATCACCTTGTACATTCTCTATGCAATATTTTTCAAAAGCACTTTGAAACCAAGTAACCCTGCTACTTCTGCAACACCTTCTCAACATATCTACACTAGATGTTGGAATCAATGACAACACTGATGATAACATAGTGCAAAAAAGTACACTTATGGTTATCAGGTGTAAATTGAGTAAAGATGATGAATCTACTCTACAAAATCATACTTTGTATAGATCAATGATTGGTAGTTTTTTGTATGTAAGTGCATCCAAACTAGATATAATACAAGAAATTGGAATGGTAGATAGGTTTCAAGAAACACATAAAGAAACCCATGTCAAGGGTATAAAAGGAATATTCAGATATCTAAAAGCTACAATAGATTTTAGTTTGTGGTATCCTAAGATTGAAAACTTCACATTAATTGCATGTAAATATGTAAATTGGGTCGGAAGCATAGATGACTAGAAGAGTACAAGTGGCAGATATTTATTTCTTGGTGACAATCTTGTATCTTGGTTAATAAAAAAGAAATATATAGTATCTTTATCTATAATAAAAGAAAAGATCATTATAGTAGCTTCATGTTGCACTTACGTACTATGGATGAAGCAAAACTTGAAGGATATGAAGATTGAGTTTAGTGAACCCATTTACATTCTATGAGAAAAGATCAATGCTATTAATATTTCCAAGAATCTAGTGACACATTCAAATACAAATAATATTGCAATTAAGTATCATTTTTTGAGAGAAAAGGCTTTAGACAAAGAGGTGAAGATAGAGTATGTTGAGACTAATGATAAAATAGTAGACATTTTCATAAAACCTCTTCCTAAGGAGAATTTCGAGTTTCTCTAGTACAAATTAGGAGTTGTTTCTCCCTCCTTTTGGATCAAGAGGAAGTAAAAATTGAGGGGGAGTGTTGACTCCCTACCACAAATAGGCTTGGTAGACTTGCAAAGTGTTTTTGAACCTAGTTATTTAGAAGTAGTGCATTTAGAAGGTCTTGTTGCGGCATGGACTTAGGGGGAGTCTATCTGAGAGATAAATTTCTAGATTATTCAATAATTAGTTGAAATTTTCCATTTATGTCAAAGGGTGAGAAACATAACTCAAAATGATAAATTCCCTAAGGAGAGAAACTGGAACTCAATGTGAAGCGGCTTCATCTATTGGGAATTCATGATCATGCAACATTATATTTTTCTTCGCCAATATAATTTTGTTGTTTTCCATCAATGATAAAGGGGGAGATTGTTGAACAAATGTTGTCAGTGATGTCAAAGGTGCTCACTGTTGTCAAAGGACTGATGCCTATAGATTGGTGAGAATTCTGGAGATCAGTGAGAATTAAATTTTAATTACTTGTATCATGTTGGAGCTTCTAAAATATGTCAAGGAATGTTTGTGGTATCATACATCTATTCATGTCAATGGAAGTAATCTGAAATCTTGATCTAGAATGTTTGAGGTCAATTACCCAAATAGTGAAATTATCCTTGTAACATGTTTTGGTTTTCATTTCTTCATGGATGCAAGTTATGTCCTATGGTTTGAAAGGAGAGTATTTCTACACATAGTTTCTCTTATTTAAGAGTTTCCAAAATCTATGTTCATCAAGAATTTTTTTTGAAGTGATAGAAGGGTCACTATGTTGGTTAATTAACTAGGTTGATGTTTCAAATTGATCTGGTAGTGGCTTGTAGTGTGTAACCTCTAGAGGTCACATGGGAAGGTTCAATAGGACTGGGTTAAGACCTCTGAAGGAAGCACACAAATTCATGTTTTATTGGTGGCAACAAATTTTATTTAGAAGTAACCTACTACACGTTTCATACAAATTTAAATTTGGGTCCAACTTAGCCAACCTAGCTGACATGAAATTATGTTAGTTTATTGTGATGTATATAATGACTAATCATCATTATTTAGATTAGAGTTTAATAGTGTGAGTGAGTGTAATTTCAGGTGATGCAATGGGAGTTGCATCTCAATAATTGTGTGCCAACATCAAAATATCATAAGTTGTGTGGGAGAGTGTGTGAAGGAAGATTAAATCGAGTCTAAGTTGTGTGATTAGTATTTAAAATCTACAAATCTTATCAATGTAATTCAATAGGATTGGTTTCTTACTTATTCAACTATTATTCAGTTTTTGCATTGGGGATTGGTGTCTCTTATAGGTTTGTGCCTAAAAATAAAATAGAGGATTGGTGTCTCTTATAGGTTGGTGCCTACAAATAAAATAGGCGATTGGTGTCTTTGATAGGTTGGTGCAAAATTCATGATTGTAAATTATTCATTATTTATGCGAGGCTAGATTTGGATAGTATATCCAAGCAACTCTTCTCATCATTGTTTTTCCCATTCCAATTTTCCATTTATATCTAGTCTTCACTGTGTAAATGTGTGCATTTGTGTTGCTTGATTGATAATAGTTGTTTTGATTCATGTTTGGAGAAGTGACTATGGTAATTCATTTTGAATGAAAGAGTTTTAAATAGATTTGATATATTGATTCACCCCTCTCTTAGTATACTGTGTTCCCTTCAATATATTCCTTGAAATAGGTAGACCTTGGATAAAATCCATGCTAATTACATGTCATTTCATTTTGGTTCTTCATGAGGGTATAATAATCCTACTAAGTGTTGATGTTCAACTTTGATGAGCATTAATATTTGAGACACTTTTTCCACACATTTTACTCCATTTTTCTTCCTACCCTTTCAAAAATATAGTGTATTCACATATTCCAATAATTTTTTAACTCTCGAGTCACTATCATATGAGGCACAATGTGAATCTTTCAACACAAAATTTCTCAAGTTATTCAAGTATGCAACATACATTCTTCGGTAAAATCTCAAAAGTTGATTAAATTCAAAATGATATCCCACATATATATTATCTTGGGAATTTTTTCACAAGACTTCCTTTATTTGCTCATACAAATTATCTTCTATAGAATTTTTTTACAATTGACCTAAAAAATAAAAGCAATCTCAGATCATTTTTTATATATACCTCCTATGACTTAGTACATTGAGAAATTTGTTCTCCTTTCTGTTGATGTAATTTATCCCAAAATTATAATTAAATATTAGTTACAACCAACACCTTTGACAAGAATTTAGATTCAAATGGGTGAAAATATATTTAATTCCTTGATTATTTGAGCTAAGCTTGAAAAAATTTCTTAACAAATAATTTCTCCACACTTGGAGAGCATGGATAATTGTGGTTAGCTCCAAATTATTTGAAGCATAAGTATGCTGATAATGTCAAAATTTCCTAGACTCGTAGTCTACTACTTAACCATCTTGCATTAACACCCCCCAAAACCTTCACCTGAAGCATTACTGGAAACTATGAGTGACCTTCTAGGTCAAGTGCTCTAGCAATTGGTGTAGTATTCAACTTATTGATAATACAAAAAGGCTCATCATATTTTTCTGACCACTCTAACCATTTCCCTTTTCTTTGGAGAGATGTAATAGGGTTGGTTATCATTGAAAAATTCAACATAAAATTTCTATAGTAGTCATCCATTCCCATAAAGATACACACTTCATCCTCATTTATATGTGTAGGCCATTCCATAGTCTTAATAGTCAAAGGATACAAAATAACTCCTTTTTTAGAGATGATATGAACTAGATATTGTACTTATTTTTGAAATAAATTAAACTTTGATAGCTTTCCATATAGCTTATATTCCCTTAATCATTCCAAGACTATTCATAAAAAAAAATTCTCTTCTTCATTATTGGAGTAAATCAGAATGTCATCCAAGAGTACTAATATAAACTTATCAAGACAATCCTTGAAGATATTGTTCATTAGATTCATGAAATATTTTAGGTCATTTGTCAGTCCAAAGGGTAGAATTGTGAGTTCATGATGAATATCTCATTATAAAATAAATTTTATGAATGCGTTTTTCTTTCAGCCTTAATTGATGGTAACCCAATCTAAGATCAATCTTTGAGAAGACCACAACATCATGCATTTGATCAAAGAGATCATCAATGTAAGGTAATGAGTAATTATTCTCTATTAGTTCTTTATTAAGAATATGATATTCTATGCATAATTTCATGGTGTTCCTTCCTTTTTCTTTATTAAAATCACTTATGCTCCCCATGGTGAGACACTAGGTGTAATAAAACCTTTCAATAATAACTCTTGCAATTGGGTATTTAAATCTATTAATTTCTTTGTAGCAATTCTATAGGGTGCATTTGGTATTGGTTATGAGCCATGTATTATGCTGATTGTGTAGACACTAAAAAATGGCTTAGGCCTGCGACTAAATTTTTCATCATCAATTCAAGATACTTGCAAAATGATTAAATGATCTTATCATTTAATTATAACTTAACATCCTAATTCATCTAATTAATTAAATAATTTTAACCATTTAATTTATTTATTTTCATTATTCTTCTAAAATTGGTTAATTAAGGAGATTACATTAATTTACTTTAATTACATCCCTAATTAATTACAATATCTTCTTTTGATTAATTAAATTAATTACATCGCTAATTAATTCTTATCTCTTCTTTTGATGAATTAAATAATTTTCATTAATTTATTTAAATACACCATTTATTTCTAAATTCTTCTTTTAATTAATTAAATAAGTTTCCTAAATTTATTTGATTAAGTCATTTAAATTAAATCATATTCTCCCACATTTAATTAAATAAATGATTATTTAATTAATTAATTATCTTTGTCCTCTCACCTAAAGTGCCTCCATAAATTAAATAGTTCATTCAACTATTTAATCATGTGCACACACCTCCTCCACAAAATAAAGGAAATAATTTAATAATTAATTCCTCTATTTGAGCACGTCTCCTACATCTTCAAGTAAATATTTCATGCATAATTCTCTTCAATTTTGACTAACACTCTCTCTCTCTCTCTCGGTTCACTCACCTGAATGATCTGTCACCTCTTTCTAACTAACACTCTCTTTCAGTTCACTCACCTGATGAATCTATCACCTCCTTTTGACTCACACATTCTCTCAGTTATGCCTCTTGTAAGTAATCTATCAAATAACTTCACTATTCAATCAAACTAGGCAATTAAGTGACTTAACTATGCAATTAGGTCCTCACAATCGATCTGGACCATTTGAATTCAAATCAATCTCGACCGTGGAATCTATGAATCTTCTATAAAAGAAGCCTTTCAATTCTATTTTCGGTAACGGCAATCTTCAACATTTTGCTGTCAAAATACTTATAGGCTATAATTGTACACTCACAATCTGAGGGCATTGAAGCAAATTCAAAGAAAATTTGAGAAGAATAATAGAGATGAGTCAAACAAGCATGGTAATTGCATGATATGATTCTTATTTATTAAATTCATTTGTTGCATTGCATTTGATCATCGATTTGGGGATCTTAGCATGATCTAGGAAATTTGTGGTTGTTGCTAATATTATGCTTTCTTTATTCTTATTTATTTTCCCTTATTAAATATTGTAAATTCAATGAGTATTTTTGGAGGTATCCATGGAAAATCATTAAGAAAAACATCATAAAATATATATATGAAAGGATAGTATTAGACAGTTAGTTCCTTAGACTTCCCTATTGTAGGAAGCAAGACTACCCTTCATGAGAGTAGACAATCCAATAGACTCCATAAATCACCATGCTATCTAAGAACATTCATTTTATATTAATACAAATAATACATCACACAATTCTAGATACCCTCTAGCTAAGTATGAATATATGATTAATTTATAATTTTAGTCACAGTGAACTGACAATGCAAGTAGTGATTTTGTATTATTTTTGTCAAATATTTATAGATAACAAAAATATATAATATTAGAATATGTGTGTCATAAATGCATACTAATATTTATCAAAATCAAGTGTTTCATACACCACAACTATAAGGAAATTAGAGTAGCAAAAATAATTTCGTACGCTAATCTTGAAAAGAGATTTTATGCAAACTTTAAAACTGACGTAATAGCTACTGAAAAACTAGAAACACATTCAACCAAAAAATAAACAATGAACACAAGATATATGTGGGGAAAACCCTTTTGGGAGAAAAACCCCACACCCCAAAACCAACACAATGTATTATCAAATCTTGAAACAAATTACAACACACTTGCAATGCAAGTTCTTAAAGGAGTCTTCAACTCAAATTAATCTAGAGGAATTTCAATAGCATTTTGGCAGCATACAAAATTGCAAACTAACTCCTACACCTCAAAATGAAAATCTCAAAGTACCAATAAATAATATTACATTGCATATGAAAACCTTCCAGAGATAAAACATTTCTTTCTAGAAATATCTAATAATATCTCATAGAAAAATTATCTCTATCTCCATATAAAAGAACGCGTCAATTAAAACTTAGCTTCATATAACATAGGAAAAAATTACAAGGTATATCACTATTTTCTGAAAATTCCTCGACCAACTATCATAATGACTAAATGAACTGAAAGTATGCAGAATTATAACAAATATATGAGACATGGAAAATATGACACCAATGTAGTAGTTATGATAGTATGAAATGAAGTCGAAATCTTCATAGAAGTCATCCAAAAGATGCAAGAGGCAGTGACTGAAGTGATTGAAGCCAACAAAGAAAAATGAGGCCACCAGTAATTTTTATATGCTTCTAAACACCAAATCAAACTACTCCCAGTAGTGCCAACTTCCTACAAGCATGCTACAATTTTTACCAACAAAATATACCAAGATCACACCAGATCTAGAATATAAATTTTGAACTCCTCAAGTACTAAATCATCCTTCCCAAGGACTGCAAAAATGTCCTCACAATTTTTTTTCAAAGCTCCACAAATCGAATTCTCCAAATAGGCAAGTGTTCTTCCAAAATTGATTTTATCCACATGAAAATTATTTGGCAAAAGGCCACATAATTTTGGCACAACTTGAGAGACTAAAATATGTCCCACTTAATCTAGCTAGGGTTGATATTTCACAACCAAAACTAGTACCTTACTAGTCAAACCCTTAGGAAATTAAGCATTCAAGCTTCTCCAATGTTGGTATGTGAATATGAAAACTCAAGATATGACAATTAGTCTCCAATAAGCTCCTTATAAAGAATTTAAAATCACCTCCAAGAAGCTTCTAGAAAAATATAATATTTTATTTTTCAAGTGACCTTATAATATAAATTTTTATTCTAGTCATTTTATTAAATTAATTAAATATAAATCTATCTTTATGATTTATTTTATTGAGATATCTTTACAAATAATTAATTTAATATTGTTCCCTTATTTATCCTTTTAATAATATTTAGGTGGCTACTGAGAAGGGGAAATTATAGTCCTCCCTTCCTAAAATTTCTTGTCCTCAAGCAATTGCAAGCTTGGGTGTTATAGAATCTGCTCATTCTCCCATGTGGCATCCTCTGCTGGAAAATCTCTAGTCATCTCACCAAATACTCCTTCACCACCCTATTCCTCAACCTCCTCTCCCGAGTGTCTACAATCTCCTCAAGGACTAGGAAAAAATTTCCCTCCTCATCCAGCAGTGGAATCTTTGAAGAAGAAGTAACCTCCTGACCCAATACCTTCTTGAGGCATAAAACATGAAATACATTATGAATCTTGCTGACTTAGGCAGCTCCAAATCATATGCTACCTCTCCAACCCTCCTGATAATCTTGTATGGTCCATAGAATTTGGGCTTGAGCTTCTCTGATCCACTCTTTTTAAGAGAATACTATTTATAGGGCTTCAAGCGAAGGTATACCAAATCACCAACCTCAAAACTATGCCCCACCTTGTGTCTATCAACATAAATATTTTTCTGATTCTGTGCCACCTATAGGTTATCCTTGAGTGCCCTCAAGATATCTTGAATCTCCTAAATCCAATCCTAATATTTGGGAGCCTTTCTCACACAAAAATCCAACTCCATAAATGATGGTGCATCATAACCATACAAAGCTCAAAAAGGAATCATCCTAATGGAAATATGATGAGTTTTATTATTAAAATAATCACCTAAGTGTAACCACTTAATCCAGGCCCATTGCTTCCCTATAGTGTAGTTTCACAAGTACCCCTCAACCACTTATTCACAATCTTCATATTTGCATTTTTCTGAGGGTGATAACTCGTGCTCGGATTCAAGTCAGTACTTTCCAACCTAAATAGATCTAGCTAGAATGCACTCATGAATCTACTATTCCTTTCATTGACTATTTATTGAGGTAGCCCATGGAATTTGAAAATCTCCCTAAAAAATAGCTCAGCTACCTATGGAGTCATGTACTCTGTCAAAATAGAAAAGAAGTGAGCATACTTCATCAACCGATCCACCACTACAAAGATAATATCTATCCCATTCACCTTGGATAGACCTATGATGAAGTCCATAGAAATGCTCTCTCACTTCTACTTTGGGGTAGGCAAAGGTTATAGAAATTTGGTTGGATGTGTATGATCTAACTTGTTCTATTGATAAGTCACACACTCCCTTGTTTCAAGGTGTTGCCCTTGGTCTCCTCGATGTGGGCCAACATGGCACTCAGGATTTGTGAAATGGTTTAACCACCTCTTATGGATCTCGGATCTTATATAAATCCAATGATTGTATTGGGCATTAACAAGTCAATATTTTGGTGCAACGACAACCGTCTTTGCAATAATTGGTATTAGAGTTGAGGTCATAGGTTCAAATCCATTGCTTGCACTGGGGGATTGTTGCAAGGTTTCAACCTTAGTCTCCTCTACATGGGCCAACACAATGCTTGGGCTTCGTGACATGGTTTAACCACCTCCTATGGATCTTAGATCTTTTATAAATCCAAAATTTCTATTAGGCATTAAAAGGTTGATCTTTTCATGTGACTACAACCGTCTTTACACCATCTCTGATATGTCTCAACATGTCATCCTTGAGTCCCTTCCATGAGAAACTCTCTCTAACTTTTTTGTAAGTTTTGAAATAGCTTTAATGGCCTGCTAGGGGAGTGTCTTGTGAAGCCTACAATATCTTCTTCTTTAGTCTAGACACTGGCACCAAGTAAATCCTATCCTTGTAGTAAATCACATCATCCACTACTCAGTATCAATCATCTTGTATCAATCCATCAATCACCTAACAAGAAAACTTATTCTTGGAGTACTCCACCAACAAGAGGAATTTCCAATATGTAGAAATCTCGTAAAGTGAGCAAGCTAAAGGCCTCCTAGAAAGGGCATCAACCACAAAATTCTTCTTCCCCTTAAAATACGCTATATCAAAGTTATAGGCATGTATCCTATTGACCCACTTCTACTATCTCTCATTCAAATCCCTCAGCTCCAAGAAGTATCTGAGACTATTATGGTTTATCCTCACCACAAACTTCCCTCCAACTAGATATTATTTGAACTTCCCCAAAGCATGCATAATGGCGATCATCTCCTTTTCATACATGGAGTATAATCTCTCTAGTCCCCACAACTTGCGGCTCTCAAATGCTATGGGATGATGGTTCTACATCAAGACTGCCCCTATACCTTCACTCGGAGCATCACACTCAAGTAGAAAAGGTTGGGTGAAGTCTAGAAGTGCTAATATTGGGCAACTACTCATCACCTCCTTGAGCTTATCAAAATATCACTATGCCTCAATTGACCAATTAAATGCACCCTTCTTGGTCAAATCTATCAAACGTGCTCCCAACTATGAAAATGCCCTCACAAACCGCTTGTAGTAACTACACAATCCAAAGAATCCTCACAAGTTTGTGAGTGTCCTAGGTGGTGGCTAATCAAGTATCATTTGTATCTTCTCCTAATGGGCCTGCACTCCACCTGCACTAATCACATGCCCCAAATATAATATCTCTCTAAGGAAAAACTCACATTTCGATGCATTAGCATAATGTGATTTCTCCTCCATGATACATAAGACCTCATGAATTTACCTAAATGCTCCTCCCAAGTCTTGTTGTATATGAGTAAGTCATCAAAGAACACCAATAAGAATTTTTGTAACTTCTTATTGAATATATGATCCATGCATGACTGCAATGAGGTAGGTATATTTGTCAAGCCAAATAGCATGATCAGGAACTATAGTTCCCATAGTGACAACAAAACATGTTTTTTGTATGTCCTGCTCTCTGACTCTGATTTGATGGTAACTTGAATGAAGATCAATCTTCAAAAAGTACAATGCCCCATGAAGTTCATCCAAAAAATCATCTATCCTAGGTATGGGGTACCTATTATTAATGGTTTTCTTATTGAGATCTCGGTAATCAATGCACATCTGCATGGTTCTATCCTTCTTCTTCACCAAGACCACAAAAGAAGTAAATGGACTAGAGCTTTGTCTAATGTGTCCCATCTCAAGCAATTATTTGATTGATTTCTCGATCTCATCATTGAATTTATTAGGATGGTGATAGGGGGTAGTGATCACTGGCTTGGCCTCCTCCTCCAACTCAATGGTATGCTCAAAACCTCTATTAGGTGGCCTCCTTGGAGGTATCTCTCTAAACACCTTATCATGCTTACCAATCAATTCTTGAATGTCAATGTGAGATGGCTACCCTAAATCTGGAGTTGCCTTAGTGGTAATCAAACACTTTGTTTCACAAGCTATATATCATCATGAAGAAAGATGTGTTAAAATCCGTAAAACAGATTATAACCCAGAATCAATTGAAAGAGTTAGAAACATATATTGTAAATGCAAAAGCAATTGAAACAACATAACAACGATACCAAGAGATTGATGTGAAATGCTCGGATGGCAAAATAGCATCAGATAACTATCTCCAATATCGAATTAAAATACAAGCTAGGTAGCATGCTTATATAGAATAGAGAGAGGGAAGAGGTGGCAACACCAACCAATGAGAAGCAACCATCTATCGGACTAAAGATAACAAAGTATCTTCCCAAGATAGATAATGGATGCTAATATGTAGGAAGGTGACACCTCATAATCCTCTCACCTAATTAAACATGCTTTATTAACCTAAGCAAGGTTAAACAAATGTGTAGGACAAACCTTATAATAAGGAATAAAAAAAGTACACTAACACCCCCCCTTAAGCATAGCTTAGGTGGGTACAAAGATGGGTCCCGACAAATCAAGCCTGATGAGGTACCCATGTACAATGAAATCCCCCCCCCAAAAGAGAAGTAGGCCCTCCCCCACAAAAGAGAGTATGCCCCCCCCAGAATAGAGAGAGAAAGAAAGGAGCTAAGAAGCCCCCTAAAAGGAGGACACCTACCGCACCCCAAGCAAAGCTCGCAAATGAATGAACTTGCTCTCAGTGAAGGGTTTGGTGAAGATGTCAGCTATCTGATCTGATGTCAAACAATACTGAAGATCAAGAACCTACTCATGAATCAACTCCCGAATGTAGTGCATGTGAATCTCAATGTGTTTGGTCCGCTGATGATGGACCGGATTGCGAGAGATCTGAATAGCACTCTGGTTGTCACAAAAGATGATTGTAGGCTTTCGAAAGGAAATGCCAAACTCAGTGAGAATGTGTTGAAGCCAAATGGCCTCAGTAGCAGCATTAACTGCTCCTTGATACTCAGCCTCTGTAGATGAAAGAGCAATAGCATACTGCTTCTTGCTCGACCAAGAAATCGGACCAGAACCAAGAGAGAAGCAATACCCTGAAGTAGACTTGCGATCCTGAGAATCACCTGCCCAATCTGAATCTGTGTATCCCACTAAGTCAATATCCATGCCTGCTGCAAAATGAATCCCATAACTGTGAGTGCCCTGTACATAGTGAAGAATCCGCTTAGCTGCTTTCCAATGCAGCTCATGTGGCTCTTGCATGAACCTGGAGACCTGGCCCACTGCATAAGAAATATCACGCCTCATGTGAGTCAAGTATATGAGACTCCCAACCAATTGGCGATACAAAGTAGCATCTATCAACTTAGGTGAAGCACAAGAAGCCTCAAGTTTGACCCCTGATAGAAATGGAGTTGGTGCAGGCTTACAATCAGCCCATGCGAAATCGAGAGAGCATATCAAGAGCATACTTGGGCTGAGAAAGAAAGATACCAGTCGAAGACTGTGTAATCTCAATGCCCAAGAAATAGTGAAGAAGACCCAAGTCAGACATCAGAAAATGATCATGAAGGGCAGTTTTCACTGCCTTGATGGTGGATGAGGAACTCCCTGTAATCAGCAAGTCATCAACATAGAGAACAAGGAAAGTGAGAGTATCATCCTACTGCAAAATGTAGACATTCGGATCAGAATGGCACCGAGTGAACCTAACTGATAGAAGAAAGGAGTCCATCTTGGCATACCAGGCTCGTGGGGCCTGTTTAAGACCATAGAGAGACTTTCAAAGTCGGCAAACAAGTGAAGGATCCTGGATGAACCCCTGTGGCTGCTCCATATATATCTCCTCCTGAAGGTCACCGTGAAGAAAGGCACTCTTCACATCCATCTGATGAACGTCCCAGCGATGGGCTGCAGCAATGGCAAGGACAAGTCGGATTGAAGTCATCTTGGCAACCAACGCAAAAGTCTCAGAGTAGTCAATCCCAGGAACTTGGGAGAATCCTTTTGTGACCAAGCGAGCCTTATGTTTTTCAACTGACCCATCTGCAGCAAATTTTGTTCGATAGACCCACTTGCATCGAACAAGTTTTCTTCCCTTAGGAAGTGGGACTAAATCCCAAGTATGGTTCCTTTCCAAGGAACTGAACTCTTCCTGCATAGCAGCATCCCACTCAGGGACACCAAAAGCTTCCCTAAAGAATTGTGGATCAGAAGCTGAAGCAAAGAAGAGATGAGGAGCCTGCTCAAACTGTGACCTTGTTCATCTCGCATCTGAAGGATCACCAACCCAATCACCTGCTGACTCCAAAGTCTGACAAGCCCAAAGAGGCCCAGTGGTAGGAGAATTTGGAGGAGAATCATCATCCTCTGAATGATGACTAAGAGAGGAGGAAGATGAACCCTCATCATCACCATCTAAAGTGGAGGAAGAAGACTCCTCAGGAGGATTTTGATCCTCAGAAGAACTATCATCATGAAGTCGTAGTGTCTCCATGGGAATGAAGGATGGAGAAGTGGTAGAAGAAGTATCTTCCTCAAACTGAACACTCCTCTCAATGAAGAGCTCATGTGTGGTAGGGTGGAGTAGCCTGTAGCCTTTGACACCATCTGGATAGCCAACAAATATGCAAGGCCTACTCTGTGGATCCATTGCCTTGCGTTTCTTTGCTAGAATGTGGGCCCATGCAGGAGACCCAAACACTCGGAAGTGCTTGACTGTGGGTTTCCAACCGGTCCAAGCTTGAAAAGGAGTTACCCCCTTCACAGCTCGGTGAGGAACCTGGTTCTGGATATAACATGCACAGTTGATGGCCTCTGCCCAATACTGAGGTGCCAATGATTTGGAGTGGATCATGCGATTGGCCATTTCCTTCAATGACCGATTCTTTCGTTCTGCAACTCCATTTTGTTGTGGACTGTAGGGAACTGTGTGCTGAAGATTAATACCCTCTGAGGCACAAAACTGCTCAAACTTTTGGTTGACATATTCCCTGCCATTATCGGTGCGCAGAACCTTGACAACCTTCCCAGATTGTTTCTCTGCAAAAGCTTTAAATTCTTGAAAGGACTCAAAGACTTCAGACTTTTGTTTGAGAAAATATACAAAGGTGTATCGGAAAAGATCATCAATGAAGGTCAATACATATCTAGCTCTACTGAATGAAGGATGCTGAAATGGACCAGCCAAATCACTGTGTACTAACTCCAAGAGCTGTGTGGCTCTCCATGCTTTGCCTTTGTCAAATTTTTCTTCAGGATGCTTGCCAAGAATGCAACCTTGACAAACTCCATCAGAGAATCGAATAGAAGGCAACCCTGTAACCATGTCATGCTGACTAAGCTGCTGCAAGTAGCGGTAATTCAAGTGCCCAAACCGCTGATGCCACAAATGACTCACCTCATCTGAGTGAGTGAGCAATGCCAGTGAAGGAGAATCAGGAACAAAATGAGAAAATTGATAGAGCCGAGAATGGTTATCAACTTTTCCTATAGCAACTGTAGACCCATTGTGCAGATCACTAATAACCACAGAATCAGGTGTAAATTCAACTCTCTTGCCAGAACCTGTATGGGTAATCTGGTAGACAGATAGGAGATTAGTTGACAAAGAAGGCACACAAAGAACATCATGGAATGTCCCATCACCAACGTCAACAGACCCTCTCCCAAGAACTTCTTCTGGTGTATCATTACCCATAAGAATATCAGGCACAGAACATGACTCCAAGGATGAGAAGCTTTCCTTTCTATTGGCCATGTGGTGAGAAGCACCTGAGTCAATTACCCAAGAATTTGGTTGAGAAGCTCTTGCAACTAAGGCCTTGCCCTTTCCTTTCCCCTTACTCTTTTCTGTGTTCTTTGAAGACCCTTCTGATGAGACTTGTTTGACAGAATCAGGCACCTGGATATTGTTCTTCTCAAGAAGATGTGACAGGTGATCAATCTGTTTCTTCAAGCACTTATGTTCATCATGACCAAGTTTCTTGCAATAAGAACACTGAATTTTCTCCTTCTTAGGCTTGTCGCCTTTTGAAGAAGAGGCATTATTCATTGCTTTAGAAGCAATTGATGTTTGTTCTTGCTTCTTTTCTTCTTAGTTCTTTTGTTTCTTCTCTTTCTTAGCAACCCCCTTTTGATCTTTAGTGCCCTGATTAGTAGTCAAGGCATGAGATTTAGAGGGCTTAATTGTACCCATTTGAACCAATTTGTCTTGCTCCTTAGTGAGTTCATTAGCAAAATCATCTAAAGAGGGCACCTTATATGTGGTTCCCAAGGCACTTTTTGTGCCATAGAATGTAGAAACAAACACAAAGTAGTTAGGACCAAATTTGGAAAGAATGCTAAGAATCAACTGACTATCTTTCTTTTCTATCCCACACTGTTTCAACTGCAATCTTAAAGCCTTTAGTTTTGTGAAGAAATCCTGAATTGTATCAAAATTACATGGATTTAACCCTATCAACTCATTCTCCAATAAATGTCCTCTTAGTTCATCTTGTGCACCAAAGAGTTTTTCTAAAGTAGTCCATACATCATTTGGTGTTGTAGAAGACTTCAATATGAAAAAGTAAATCTCGAGATATAGACATACATAGAGTTCCAAAAGCTTCATCAAGTTTGTTAAACCATTTAGGCTTTTCTGCAATTAGAGATGGTTCAGTTTCAATACCCATAGTTACTCGAAACAATCCTAACTTCTTAAGTTGTATAGTCATCTTGGACTTCCACTCATAGTAGTTGTAGGGTGTGAGTATAGGTACTATTAATTGATCCATTTTAATGCAGAATTAGATTGTTGTTGTTTGTGAGGAAAGAAAAGATGCACGAACACACAAGACACCCCCCCTTTTTCACTCAATCAAAGAACCCCCCCAAGAAAATTTGATTTGGCACTTTATATTTAGTGTGTTTACAATTACCATCAGCAATAAATACTGAGTGGACTTGATCTCAATGCTATTACAAATCCTCAAAAGGAGCATATGTTGAAAATACAACTTGGACACAATACCCAATAAAATAAACAACACCACTGCAAGCTACACAAAAAAAAATTCACTTTCAAAAAAAGAATCACCTCGATCTGAGGTTTTATGCAAAAATTATGTCTTTTCAAAGTTTCCAAAATGAGGACTGTGCAGTGTCACGACTGAGAATCTGTAATTTCTGGAAAATATCTACATCTAAATCAAAAAATGACTGCACTATTGCATATAGCACGAAAAAATAGTCAAGATCAAAAAAAATTTCGTGAGAAACGGAGTCCGTATGAGCAAGAACGGAGCTTTTGAAAACTGTCTTCAAATCTGAAACTGCCAACGGAGAGGGGTACGGCTGAAGCTTTCTAAATTCGATTCTGCAAAATATATAAGCTGCATGCAAAAAATAAAAGATACCCAGATGGTTTTTTGATGTGGTGAAGAAAACCCAGAAGGCGTTTTTCCTAATTAGGTACAAAAGATGTAGATCTAATGTAAATCAGTCGCCTTTAGCAACAAAAAACGACTCCAGCAAGCAAAAAACGGCATGCAAAGGATGTATCAGCTACCTAAGATAAGCAAAGGTATGCTGCAACCTGCAATACTGATTGAAACACAAAATATGCAAGCTGATTGATAGAAACAAGATTTTTGAATCTTCATAAATCCTTTATGATTCTCCAGATTTTCAAAAATAATGCAAGAGAAGAGAATACAGGATTTTACAAGATCTCTACAAAGAATCTAACCTTACAAAACTTGCTCTGATACCATGTTAAAATCCGTAAAACAGATTATAACCCAGAATCAATTGAAAGAGTTAGAAACATATATTGTAAATGCAAAAGCAATTGAAACAGCATAACAACGATACCAAGAGATTGATGTGAAATGCTCGAATGGAAAAATAGCATCAGATAACTATCTCCAATATCGAATTAAAATACAAGCTAGGTAGCATGCTTATATAGACTAGAGAGAGGGAAGAGGTGGCAACACCGACCAATGAGGAGCAACCATCTAATGGACTAAAGATAACAAAGTATCTTCCCAAGATAGATAATGGATGCTAATATGAAGGAAGGTGACACCTCATAATCCTCTCACCTAATTAAACATGCTTTATTAACCTAAGCAAGCTTAAATAAATGTGTAGGAAAAACCTTATAATAAGGAATAAAAAACCTACACTAACAAGATGCTCTCATGTCCATCTATTGCCCTAAACTTGAATTCCATGGTCTAAAAATTTTGTGTATATTTTTGTAAGGAATGTAGCCACTGAACTCCAAGGATAACATTAGTGTCACCCAAATCTACCACATAGAAATCATTGGTGACTGTGTAATTGCCCAATGTGATAGGCAATTGTGAAACCTTCTGAGTGCATGTCATATTATAACCATCTACACCATCACATTGAATCCCTCAAAGTCCTTTGTTGGTAGCTTTTTCTTTTCCACTAGGGCTACATCAATGAAGTTGTGAGTTGCCCCATTATCAATCAACACTACATGATGCATTGACCCTTTAAAATACCCCTAACTCTAAAGGAGTTGAATCTAGGTGAGCCTGATAGAGTAGCAATGGTACTACTTTTTCCCTTCTCCTAGGGCAACTCCTCATCTAAACTGATATCATCTTGGTCCTGTGACTGCTCATCATCACTACTTTCATCCTCTAATATGATCTCAATGAGATGAACCTTTCCTTTGCCTAGGAAATAGTGTCTAGGATCCCAACATTCCTTGCAATGTTAACATATCCCCTTAATATTGCATTCCCTATGATACTCCTCACTTGGATCACTTTTCTTGTTTCCCTTCATTTGAAAAGGCTTCTTTCCCTGGTTGTTTTGAGGAACAAAGGGTTTAGAAGGGGTTGTATTGCCAAGTGTGGAATTCTCCATATCTCTAGCTCAAGTGATCACATCTTGGGTATGTGTAGGACCATGGAAAAAATAGGCCCTTAAGTGGCGATGAAAATTTAAAAAATTAGAGTTAGGATACTTGACGTAAAAATTTGAATAAGTTATCTATATTATCTCAAAAATATGTAAAAAAATAATCTATAGCAAATTGAATGTAGTTTCTAAATTACTAGGTTTATTTAAAAAAAATCTATTTGGTGAAAATTTGAAATTTCAATGCAATAGTACTTAAATTTTAGGGAAAAAATAAAAAGTAGGTGTTTGTCTGACCACCCTAACCACAATAATATGATAATTTTTTTTATAAGATTTTTATATAAGTAGAGGACTCATGTCATGCTGTGATGCATATTTTTTGTAATTGTTTTCAAAGTAAATAATTAGTTATGATTTTTTTATTACAAATTTTAAAAAATATGGAAACTCGTATGTCTAACCACCTTCACTTGGTCAAAACTTCGAGAAATTCATTTTTTTCTAATCCTATAGTATGTGAAGCATAAAATGTGACACATGTTTAAGATTTAAAAAAATTGATACCATTTGAAAGCTATAAATGTTTTTCAAGGGTAAGTGCACAAAGATGGTTCCCAAAAAGGGGACTTAAGTGGACACCTTTTTTTGAAATAAGGAAATACTGACCTTGGATGTGAAATTGAGGATAGTTACACTCAAAATTTTGAGATGGAAGAAAAACAAGGACCAAAGTTCTTTGAGTCTACTTTCTAAACTACTAATTTATTTTTAAAATGGTTGAGATTAAGCGGTTCAAATGAGGGATGTACACAAATTGGTGTTGTTTTTGTCAAAAAAACATAACATAGCAATTCTTATACAACCCTAGAATGATGTACTTTTTAAAAGTATTTTTAAAATCACTACGGTCAGAAGTTAGATAACAATTTTTAGTTGATGCACAGTTTTTTGATAATTTTTTAATGAATATTTGATTTTTTACTAATTTTCGAAATGGACACTTCCTGAAAAACAAAATTTTGGCTACTCTACCCCTACAAATTTTAGAAAATAATTGATTTAAAAAAATTAAAATAAAATTGTAGAATGGAGTCTAATTTCTAAAAATTTAATTTTTTTAAATTTCGATGACTGATTAATTTATAACGAAAAAAACACCAAACACTGCTTTTTGCCAAAAAAGAGACATAAAAAAAAAAGAAATTATGGATGAAAGGCTTAACATTGTTAAAAAGTGAAAAAAATTACATCATTAGATAGCTAAGAGAGAATGTAACATTACCCAGATGTTTGATTTGTTTGATATTGAACCACATGCAATCCTGACGGTGAGCACAAACTCGATTATGTGAAATATTGTAGAATTTACAAAAACATGTTTGGTTGTTGGGAATGCCCTCCAAGCCTTTGGGTTGGTATTCCAAGGAAAATACCAATCCTAGGGCTTGGGGATTCGCAAAGAAAGATATAATGTGAGCGCATTATAACATGCACACATTATATCTCAATTTTGAAATGGTTTTTTGCTTCTATGGGAAACATGTCAACCAAGAAATAACATGAGCGTGTTATAAGACACTCTCATTATGTCTTCCTTTAAATTTCCAAAAGTTTATTTGATAGTTCATGTTCTACCGACGAAGTTCCTGCTTGTTCATCTAATCGGGGAGACTCACTCTAATCGCAATCCTCAACCAGACATTAAACATCAGAAGAGGATCTTAAAGCTAGACTGAAGTCATGTTTCCCACTAATGAAGAACCATTGGCCAGACTCATGTCAATCACACCCCATCGACCAAAATTCAATAATCGAATGAAGATCTCAAAGCTAGGCCGAATTCATACATCCCACTGATGAAGAACCATCAATAGGACTCATGTCGATCATCACATGTCGGTCAGACTACTAGTGTCAGTCCGATCTTTCTAGGTCTTACCGAGTTCCAAAGTTAGCTCGATAGAGTACCATCCACAAGACTCTTGCCGGTCATCGCCTTTCAGTCATACTCCTACCTTTGCCAAGATATAGAGAACTTTTGTTGACCATTAAGGTCATACTGATGGATCCTGTTGGCAAGACCGATCATTAATCACAACAACATGATCATTTCAAACCTTCAAGACCAAGTTGCTTGTCGGTAAGATAGTCCAGATATCTCAGCGATTTTTCTCTTTTAGGAGTTTCATGTCAGTAATTTTGAGGCACATATTCCAATAATGTATGCTTGCATGTCATGTGTGTATCCATGTATGCATGCTTGTATTTATGTATGTATGCCTATAATATTGTATCTACATATGTATGTATGTATGCTTGTATGGATGTAGGATTGTATGTACATATGTATTATGCTTTAATGTGTGTATGTATGTATTTACATATGTCTTCAGAGGGAGGGAGAATCTTAAGAGAGAGAGAGAGAGTTTGGATAGAGGGAGGGGAGTTGAAGTGAGAGTTTAAAAGAGAGGGAGTGGGAGAGAAGGGGTTGGAGTGAGAGGGACTTAACTAGGTAGGGTGAGAGGGATAGAGGTAGGGAGAGAGAGAGAGAGGGGAGTGGGAGAGAGAGAGCAAAGAGGGGAGAGAGACAAAGAAAAAGAGAGAGTTATGTAGGTAGGGTGGCAAAGGGAGAGACTTGAGAGTGTGAGGGGGTGAGAGGGAGAGACTTGAGAGATAGGTAGTGAGAGGGAGTGCAAGAGAGAGGGAGTGGGAGAGAGAGGGAGTGTGAGTGAGATACTTGAGAGAGGGAGAGGGTGTGGGAGGGTGTGACTTGATAGAGGTAGAGAAAGAGGGACTTATCTAGGTAGGGTGGGAGGGATAGATAGAGAGAGGGGAGAGAGAGAGAGTTACCTAGGTTGGTTCCCAGAGGGAGAGACCTGAGAGAGAGGGGGTGGGAGGGAGAGACATGAGAGAGAGGGAGAGAGTGGGAGGGACATAGAGAGAAATAGATAGAGGGAGCAAGAGGGTGGTACGGATTGATTGAACGAGAGGTAGGTAGAAAGAGGGAGAGGGTAGATAGAGACAATTACAGAGGGTAGGAGAGAGGGAGGGAGGGAGACATGAGATGTATATATAGAGAGAAAGTGATAGGGGTTGAGGGTATAACGTTGAGGGATTAGGGTGGAGGATCTATAGGGTTGATGGTTTCTAGGGTATTAGGGTTTAAGGGTTGAGGGTTGAGAGATTAGGGTTGATGGTAGAGGGTATTGGATTGAGGGTATAGGGTAGAAGGTTTAAGGGTTTAGGGTTGAAGTGTGTAGGGTTAAAGTTTTAGGGTTGAAGGTAGAGGGTTTAGCGCATAGGTTTGAGGATATATGGTTGAAGGATTAGGTGTAGGGTCCAATGTAAAGGGTAGAGGGTAAAGGGGTTTAGGGTTTAGGGTTTAAGGATTGACGGTTGAGGGATTAAGGGTTGAGGTTTGAGAATTGAGGGTTGAGGGTTTAATGTGTAGGTTAGAGGGTAGAGGGTAGAGGGTAGAGGGTAGAGGTAGAGGGTAGAGGGTAGAGGGTTTAAGGGTTGAGTATTGTGGGTTTAAGGTTGAGGGTGAAGGATTGAGGGTATAGGGTATAGTGTCAATGGATTAGGGTTGAGGGTCTTGTGAAAATTTATTCACGAACTGCTACGCCTTCATGATTTTATTTTCTTTTCATGGCTTTTCCTTTTTCGTTATTGCTAGAAGCTTCCCGACATCTTCCACATGGCCTCCTATCGGAGCTTCGTGTATCTTATATGACTTTTCCTCAGGTTACATGCATTCAATGTGTGGCCTTCTCTCATTCCTTTCTGAGTCGGGCCCACTCTATGGTTTATTTTGATTGGTGTCCTCCACATGGCTTCCCTTCAGAGATTTTGGTTGGGACATCCCTCCTTATTTTTGCTAGGATCCTTGTGTTCAATGCATGGCATTGTTTGTGTGCCCATTATTTGGATCTCCACCTGTCATTGGTTCTTCTCTGCTACCGCGTGTTCTTCTTTGCTGCCATGTGTTCTCTATTGTTCTTGCTTGACCCTCTTTTCTCAAAATACATGCTTTCTAGCGCGCTATTGAATCTTTATATTTGGTGTTGACTTGAGGGAATTTGGATCATCGATTTTTTTGTGGAAGCATCTTTCTTGTATGGGCTTTTAGGCGGTGGGTTGGCTTATTTAAGAAACCTCTTTCTCTTTGTAATGTTGGTTGTTAGATAGATTAAAATTTCCCGAGCATTGGGAATTAGCCTTTTTAATATTTTCTATTGAACTTGAACTTGTAGACTATTCCAATAACTTTGGCCTCTCTATTTTCATGTATTGAATAGGATATTAAATTGTGCTTTCATTTCCTGAAGTATCTGAATGTATATTTCAATATTTCATAATCTTCATGCAACTCAATAAAATACAAATCATGTTATTAATCTTCTGTGTTGGCCTGTGTTGTATTGGTTATTCTATGCAAATGAATTAATGTTCTTACATTTTCTGTGTTTAGAAGCATCTATTTGATAAACAACAGTTACCATTTGAGCCTTTTCTTTCAACATTGTGCTTAGTTAATTTTTATGATTTGGTGCATTGCATTAGTTTAGGTTTGATTATTTCATGCTATCCTTCTTATCGTTTACATCACCCCCCTAAAAATGAAGAGCCGAATTTGATAAAACCTCGGAGGTCACTTAGCTATGCGCACATGTCCCCCATTAGCTAACTTTCCCATAAGGCTGCTGCGCTTGCAAATTTTTGCGTCAATAGTTCTTTTTATGGAACTCGTGGTCGGACATGAACTAACACGTTTTCTTGATAAATAAGAGTGTATGAGCCATAGGCTCATTACTAGGTCTCAAATTGCAAGATTCCCTAGCCTACTTGTACCACCATTAGTTTTAGTCCAGGCGAGAGGTCGACAAGTTAATACTTCACCTCCCTCTTCTTCTTTGTCTCCTGTACCAATGGCTGCTAGAGATTATGTAGCATGGGATGTTGGTAGTACATTGATAGCTCCTATGCCTCCTATAGTATGGGCTCCAATCCTGACATCAAATTTCAAGGCTATCCCTAAGTTCTCTAAGGATGATTCAAAAGACTTCGACAGAGCATTTGCAAGATGTAATTGACGTATGTCTAGTGCATGGTGTTACTAATGAGAACATGGCTTTAAGATTACTTGCTGCCTCTTTTAGAGGCAAGGCATTGAACTGGTATCATACTCTTTTGGCTAATACAATTTTTGATTGGGACGATCTCGGAGATCCTTTTTACGAATGCTTCTCAAATGCTAGTGACAAGGCATTGATATATTACCAGCTGGTTCATATAAAGTGAGCTCCCGATGAAGCTCTGGATGATTTCAATGCTCATTTTCATTCGACTTGGTACAGAGTTCTTGTTGGTAGTCCACCGCCTTCAAAACTAGTGTTCATTTTTTATTTAAATTCCATAAATTCTTATAGTTCTATGATGCTACAGGCTCTTGCCAGAAATACTCTACCTGATGCCTACAACCTTGCCGTCACTGAGGAGAACAATCTTATTGTTTTCAAAAAATTGGCTTCATCCTATCATGCCCATATTCCTAGAGTTCAACACTACAGAATGAGAGGTAGCTTCAACCAGTGCTCCTGCAACTCCTCCCCAATCTATGTGTGTGTACCCGAGAATGATGCTGAGTGTGGCTCCGATGCCTAACCCCCTGATGCCTAAAATGAACGAGATGAGGGAACATATGCAAACCATGATAAATGAGTTATTCAGTATGAAGTAACAATAATATATCTACCAGAAGTTGACTTACCAAAATTACTAAGGTGAGAAGGCTCCTTTCCAGTAGAACTAGTGGCGGGATAGATCTTGCAGTAATACCAAAGCTCAACAAAACAACCGGGTAGTCCCAGTGACTATGTCGATGCAGATCGTCCATCCTAGTTCAAGCAAGGAGGTAGTAGCAGGATAAAACAATCTTGCCAAGGAAACTAATTCATGGTGCTTCCCTTGTAATGATGCACATATGCCCCAAAATATTATGAGAGGAAATTTGCATTAGAAGATAGCAAAGCAACGTAGCCAAGGAAACATGCCCAATTCCGAAAGCCATACATATGGATCATAGAAAATGGATAATGCGATTCTCACCGCTCAAATGCAGGGAATGTCTATAGAGAAAGAGTTAGAAATAGCTCTGGACCAGGAGCTCTTTTCTTGGATGGAAGTAGAGGAGTTGACATTCCTGAATGATATTCTCATAGCCCAAGTGTTGCAAGTGCAATTGGATTACAATACGTGTTCAAAGCAAAGACTTACTGGAGAATTCACATCTCCCCCGACTGAGGGTTCATCTAATTCAACACACAGTCCATCAACAACTCTATCATCAGTTCCATAAGAGTCCAAGGAAATTTCCCCCAGTTCCTCAAATCCACCTCCTCCAAAAGAAAAATCCCCCATGATCACCCCAGATGTTGCCAAACAATCAGATGTACCAGCTGCGAAGTAGAAGGAGAAAGCTAACGTGACTCATAAGTTGCAAATGCCATTCAACGTGGTGGAGCAACTAAATAAATCCTCTGCCAATGTTTCCTTGTGGGATATCCTGGTCATCCTAGAGAGAAATTTGCAATAGTAGAAGGCATTATCGGGAGAAAAAGACATGAAGATGTGGGTGTAGCCCTCGGAGAACAAGACATCGAAGTTGGACTTGGATAAAGGTTTAGCCAATCAACAAGAAGAGAAGAAAGTCGAAAAAGAGAGTAAGCCTAAACCCAAGCCTTTCTTTCTAACACTCATAATTGGTGACAAACTGTTGCATAATTATATGATTGAATCTGGTGCTAGCACCACCGTCATGCCAAACCAAGTAGCTAATGGTCTAGGGCTCAAATACGAGCCTCTTAACAAAGGATTCATGCAACTCGACGGGAACAAGGTTGAAACTGTAAGAGTAATTAAAGGATAGTCCATGAAATTATTTTCCTGTCTGAGCATTATAGTGAATCAAGATACTGTGCTCATCGACGTCCCTTCTCTATTTAGGATATGTTTGTCTTGATAATTCACTGCAAATGTTGGAGGCTACATGGCATTGGACTAGTCACACTTGATTATGAGAACGAAGTGTGCAGCCAAGATGAAGTTATTATCGAAATCCTTGCATTCTGAACATGTGGCTGATGAAGCCATGCTCAATTTTGAGCCAGCACATACCTCAATCACTTCTCAAGAGAGGCTGAGTGTCAAACTCCTTGAGGAAGAAGAAGTAAGCAACTCTTGGACTAAGGCAGAGGAGGCTCTTTTGAATGAGTTTATATATACAGACCCCTTGAGAAACTATCATGCAACTGGGCTAGGAACATATGTCATACATGAAGAAGACCAGATAATTCCAAGAGTGACTCAAGAGTCAGCAGGTGAGGCATCCTCTAAGTTATGGACCTTGAATTTTGATGGAGCAAGATGCAAAGTTGGAGCCGGTGCAGGAATATGTTTGGTGTCTCCATCCAAAGATAAAACCTTGAGGTCTTACCACTTCTAGTTTGCATGCTCAAACAAGGAAGAAAAATACAAAGGCCTTGTCCACGGTTTGGATATAGTAGAGAGAATGGGCGCAAGGAAAATATGTGTATTTGGAGCTTCCAAATTGGTGATGAACCAAATCTGAGGGCTCTCTACTGCAAATAATGTTTGGATGTGATAATATCAACATAGAGTCCAGGACCTGATTGAAGGCTTTGAGGCTTTCAATATCCAGGTTGTACCTAGAGAGAAAATCTCTGAAGCTGACAAAATGGAAACTATCGAATCTCAGCTTGAGCCAACTTTTGAGTTGATTAGCAATAGACACTAAGTGTGAGTGATCGTGCATCCTCCAGTTCTGAACAATGATAAAGATTGGCAGGTGTTTGATAGTGATTCTCACATTGCATCATTTCTCCAATTGTTCGGAGAATTTTCTGATGAACTACAGCCAAAGATTTTTGTGGCCTATGTAGATCAAGTAATCCAATTAAAATCAAAAAAGATTCCAAGGGGTCTAGTCACTCTCAAGATTCTGTTTGATTTTAATGATGCAATGAAAGATAGGAGAAATCTTGTAGCTGACAAAGGTGACTATACCAATTTTCATATCGAAGAAAATAAAAATCTAAAGGTGGGAAAAGGTGTCTCCTAGAATAATAAATATAGGCTAAAGAAATTTTGTGAAGAGTATCTGAGTGTGATAGCCTAGTCATATGATGATCTTAAGGGATATGATCCCAAGATTATCCAACACACCATTGAGCTACTGAAAGGAGAAAAGTCGGTTCATTAGAGGTAGAGGCCAGTAAATGCAAAGATTGAGTCACTCATGTCACAGGAGTTAAATAAATTGATTGCATCTCGGATAATGTTCCCAATCAAGAAAAACACTTGGGTGTCTAACTTGGTGCGGGTCCAGAAGAAGAATGGTGATAGATGGTTGTGTCTATACTTCTAAGACTTTAATAGGGATTCTTGAAGGACCATTACCCCCTGCCTTCAATTAAGGTAATTCTACAAATGGTTGTTGGTTCTGAAATGTTTTCAATGTTGGATGGTTTCTCTAGCTATAATCAGATTCATGTGAAGAAGGAGGACCAGCACAAAACAATGTTCACTGCAAAGTGGGGAACATATGTGTATGCAAAAATGCCCTTCAGACTTTCAAATGCTGAAGCCACTTTTCAACGAGCTATGGATATTTCTTTCAAATATTTAATACCTAAGATTATCCTTATCTATCTGGATGACCTGACGGTGTTTTCTAAATCTATTGAGGATCATTTTGGTCATCTTGAGCTTGTCTTCTAGAAATTCCAGGAGTTCAGGATTTCTCTAAACCCGAAGAAATGCGTGTTTGGGGTTCCTCAAGAGAAGCTATTAGGATATGTTGTCTCAAAGGAAGGTATTGCTATTGATCTGGAAAGAGTTAATGCAATCAAGGAACTCCCTCTACCCGTGAAAAAAAAAGGAGTGCAATATTTTTTGGGTAAGGTCAATATCATCAGTTGATTCATTGCAGAGTTTCAAGGGATCATTCAACCTATTACCCTGATGCTGAAAAAGTATCATATTTTCAAGTGGACGATGAAACCTAGAAAATATTTCAAGATGATAAAAGAGGTTATCTCTTCCGCTACTATATTGATTAATCCAAAATTTTCAAAATATTTTACTATGTATGTCTTTGGTGGTGGAAAGAGTATCACCAATGTGCTAATATAGAAGGGTAATGAAGATAAAAGAATCACCTATTTCCTTCTATTCACGCACCCTAAAATAATATGAGGTGAAATATAATTTTTTAGAGAAGCAAGATTTTGCTATCGTAAAGGGGACGAAGACGTTCTGACACCTTATATCATACAACAAGGTGATTGTTTGTGTGATGCACCCTAGTGTGCGGGAATACATTATGGAAGGATAAATCACCAAGAAAAGGGACAACTAGATAACTAAGATCCTGGAGTATGACATTGAAATTAAGATAGTTAAGATTGTCAAAAGTTAAGGGACTGTGTGAGTAGTTAGCTGAAAACAATGAACCGGTTGCTGAGTTTAAAGTTTTGAAACCCATGCTGCTAAATGAAGAAAGCTCTAGGAATGATTGGCTGGAGGACATGATAAATTTTATCCAGACTGAAAGGTATCTGCCGAATCTCACTTCATTTAAGAGACATTTTTATCGATTGCAAATTAATGGTTATGTTCTCTTGGAGGGAGTTCTTTTCAAAATAAATTTCAATGGTATCTTGTTAAGATGTGTAAATGAGGAGAAAACAAAAAGGATAATGGAACACTATCTAGTGACCTAGCTAGAGGGAATTTTTCAACAAGAACCACTGCAATCAAAATCATATGTGTTGGTTATTTCTTGTGCACATTATTCAATGACTCATTTTAATTGGTAAAGTCTTGCAGTGAGTGTCAGTTTTTTGTTGGAAAAAGTAAAAATGCTGCTATTCTACTGAAACCCATAGTAGTGGAAGAGAATTTTCTTAGTGGGGTCTTGAATTCATTGGCATGATTAATCATTTTTGATTAGCCGAACACAGGTGGAGCTTAAAACCAACCGACTAATTCACCAGATGGGCAGAGGCGGTACCATTGAAAATGCAATGGAGGCATAGATTGTTAACTTCTTGGAAGAACTGGTGGCCAGATTTGGCCCACCAAAGATGATTATTTCTGAAAATACTAAAGCTTTTCTCGGCTCTAAAATGAGCCAATTTACATTAAATATGGAGTCTTCTTAAAATTTCTTCCAATTATTACCCACAGGGGAATGGCCTCACTGAATCTATGAACAAAAACCTCATCAAGTTGATTAAAGGAATAGGCTTAGAACACCAAAGGGAGTGGCATAAAAACCTCTGAACAATGCTATGGGTAGACCAGATCATTCCCAAGTAGATATTGAAGACATATCCTTATGAGATTGTGTACGGGAAGGAGGCATTGTTGCCCATTTCTATGGAAATCCCTGTTATCCAACTACTGAAATCTCTTGAAATTGAGAAAAATGGAGCTATGGAGATACGGTTTTCTAAGTTACTTGAGCTTCAAGAAAAAGGAGAGAATGCTATTGAGGCAATGAAAAACTACCAACAGGTGGTAAAAAGGTGTTTTGATAAAAATAAATATGACCAGGGGCTACAATGTGGATACTTGGTGCTCAAGTTCAACAAGCGCAGAGCAATGCCCGACCAACATGGTAAGTTTGATAGTCTCTGGGAAGGGTCGTTCAGGATCATCCAGTGCAAATAATATAACTCATTTGAGTTAGAGACCATGGAAAGTGAAGCTTTGGGTATTCCAGTTAATGGAATACACCTTAAAAATTTAGTTAATTCAACTTATGCAATAATTTTTTAAATATCTAAGTATTTTTCCTGCTTTATTAGTTTGGGTTTTTTCAGTGCTTTTTGAATAACAACCACAATATTGCAAAACTGAAATAAAATGAAGAAAGAGCCAAAATATGGAAAAATTGCATATTATATTACTTATGGGAGCATTTACATTCTATATACATATTGTTCAACGAGGCCCTTGGCCATGTTTCAAAATATATACATCTATTAGTTGACAGTTTGGCAGAGTTTAGCAAACACAAAAAAAAATGAGAAAATATTTTTCACACTTCTTTAGGCATTGGAAGGACCAACAACAGTAGGTGGCACAAGGTGGGGAAACACCATCTTCTCGAAATCCTTGTACCATTGCACATTTAGGAAGGGTTCAACATTATGCATTTTTATGAGGAAGTGGCTACTGGCAAGAGCCTTGCAGTGGTGTTCCTCATGGATTTTGAGCTCAAATCCATGTAGAAAGGGCTTAGTTGGCACAGGTCCTCTGAAAGCCCGCATTCAACACAGGTAGAAAATGGATGGGACACCACGATCAAATTCAACAACTCACACCACATTTTGCAATCCCCTGAGGTAGCATCAGGGAAAAACCCGCTTGGCTAGCTTCAAAATTTTGCGCTTGGAGACACCAATGTCCAATATAGAATCGAGAAAGTGAGAGAAGATGTTGGTGTTTACTCTGTACTGGTCCTCATACTCTACACAATCCTTGCCTATTACCCATTTGATAGCCTTCACATATAACAGGTTTTTCACACCTATTATGCATTTTAAACGCCTGCACCTAACCTTTCCTAAAAAGGTAGCTTGAGTCTTCTTGCAGACCAATCTAATCAGCATTTCCATAATCTATTGCTGCTATAGAAAAATGATAGATAACTAAGATATATTAGGGCCTAAACACTATGAATGCTAAATATAATTGTGAGTTAGCAAGGTTGCAAAGGGTCCTATTTATAGATGGTTAGGATTCTCCTTAATGAGGCAAGGTATGATTACGTCAGAAGAAAATGGTGTTGCAGAGCTTTGATAATCAGTGTTGTGGTGTGTGAAATGATTAAGTAATCAAATGCAGTTGCCACTTTCTTTTTTTGAGTTTTTGAAATGGGGATGAGAATGAGCTATTTGTCAATATGATAATTTTTTTGTCTTGTTTAAATAAAAAAAATATTTTTAGATGATGTCATTGGTTGATGCACCTGAGTACGATCAAGTATTCAGTAAATGCAAAGGCTCAGGAAAGGTATGGCAATGCTGATTCAGTGATTTTTCTAAGAAAAATGAAGTGCCACCTTATGTGAAAACATATCTCTTAAATGTGAGGAGTCTTTTGGCAGGTTGGCAACCTCTTCGCATGCATGAAAAAGGTTGGTGGTGCATGGAGCAACTAATGTGAAAAACTGGCATGTACACTTGCTAAACTGATTTTCTCAAAAATCAAAAAATAGGTTGAGCATGCGGAGGGAATTTATTGTGTAAGCTTAACAAGTGTGTAACTGTCTAAATAATTTGCAAGGAAGAGAAACATTTTCAAAAGTTGAATTGCAGAGTTTTCTAAGTCTCTCAAAAATACAAATAAATGGTTGAGATTGTAGATAGTTCAACATAGGCCATGGGCACAAAGAGTATTGATGAGCAGAGAATTCTTGCACCTTGTGTAAATATATACACCCATGATTCCTATGTTACCTTGGGTATTCCAACAAAGCCATTTTGGCCCTTTACCAAGCATGTTGACTAGAAAATAGTAGGCATGGTTTCTCCTAGAAAATAGGCCTTGATATCAGAGGACTGGGACGATGTACAAGATCCTAGTTATCTCAAAATCCTAAGATCCTAAGCGAAGCTGCATGTGAAAAAATGAAGAAGATTTTAGACCCTTTTCACTGACGTTTGTGGAATTGTGGGCCTCCCAAAAACATGGTTCCTCTGGTGCATCACTGTCTAGAGATTGTGGCAACATGTGCAAGATGTTTCAACCCTTAGGGTGGAATCATAAGTGGCCTCAATTTGAGGGTGGTAATCTATCCCCAGGCCTTGTAGGATATGCTATGCATTCATTTTCTCTCTCTTCAAAATTTTGAATATTTCGACATTTCCAGATTGCAAGGTTATTGAAAGATGCTCCAGATGGTGCACCAATTTTATAACACTGAGATAGGTCATCCATTAGATGTTTTTGCACTTTCTAGCTTCCCAATTGGTCTGAATACCTTAAAGTTGGGGTCTACCTCTGTCTGCTCTATGTTAGCGTTCGTATGTGGATTTGATACAGATAAGAAAGTCTTCAACTTTCAAATGAGTCTCAGCTTCATGATGAAGAAGAATTCCATGGTTCCACTGATGGACTTTATGGAGGTCATAATTGGTGGGATGAGCCAACAGCTGAGGAAGTTTGAACCTGGTTCTAGGTTTAGGTATTCGTCTTTCTTAGTCTACATGATTTTGCACCAAAATCCCAACTATTTCCAGCAATTCATGGCCTTGGTTGCATTTGATGAACATGGCATGAGAAAGCCAGTTTCGACATGGAATCTTGTCCTATCGAAAACTTTTGATTACTACACATTTTTAGACACATTCCTAGCTCCAAATTTCTGAGCTTTGAATCACAATGGAGGAAAAATTTCTTCTTGTTTATCATAGATCCAAATATCGTTGATGAAGGGTCTTGTGCCACCTTGCGATTGGTTCTTCAGTATGGACTTCACTATCCTCCATATGCAAGGTTTCATCTAGGAGCCTTTCCGGATCCCAATTTTTGTTTTTGATAGGGTACTAGCCCTAGAGGTTTTTAGATAGCTCTATAATATTGAAAATGATTATTGGGGAGGGAAGCATCTGACTTCCTATTTGGTGTTGTCAGCCATGTTTGTCTCTGTATCATTGGTAGAGAAAAGAGCTCAAAGGTGAAAAAATCAGAGGTTTTATACTCTAATTTGGTTAATATTGAGCTGATAGTAATCTGTGACATGTGGTGATACAATCCTAAGAACAATCTATCAGAGATTGGGATTAAGATTCCACACTAGCCTCGGTCATTCTAGGACCCTCAGAGAAATGCAGATGAGGGGAATGTGAGATTATACCTTAGAATAGTAGGGCAGGTGGGTCAGCTTGGAGTATATTCCTTCCAACTTAGGTCGATTGCCTTAGCTAAAATTTTATCACATTGTAGCGAAGTGCAACCCTAATCACAAGATAAATCAATTTTTATGCAGTCAGTTGAACAAGCTCCGGTGGAAGCCTGATATAATTAAGGACTTTTGGATATATAGGCAGGAGATAAAGATGACCAATGGGCTCTTCCAGGAGGTGGACACGGATGACACGTTTGATGATATCTGGTGTCGAGAGCATCAAGATAGTGAAGAATCTCGTAACCCTTCGGGGTTTGAGAATTTATGTGAGACAAAAAGTGCAGCCCCAGAGCATGAAGAGTAGGTAGCCCAGAGAGCTTCAATAACTAAAAAAAGATCCTACGCAAAAGGCAATATTTAGTGGACACCAGTCACAACAGGAAGACTCTTCAAATACGTAGATGTCAGAGCCTGCCAACTCCTCTAGATTAGGTGCAAAGAGGCCAAGGTCTTCTAGGTGCCTATGAAAAGGTTATTGTGGATATTGATACTTCTCCAGAGGAGAACTGACCAAAAATGGGAGAATTCATAGGAGGGAAGGAGTCGTAGCGAGAAGAATCGATGGTATTGGCCACAGGTCTTCAGGAATCTCAGGTATTTTTTCCTCCTTCTTCTCTCTCTGCTATGTCTTTGGTCTCCTCCTTGTCTTGCCCTATTACTTCATCTGCACCATCTATTCCAATCACTGGGTATCCAAGTTAGGCCAATATTATTTCTCCTAGGGGTCTCTTTCCATCTCCTCCTTTTCCTCCCACCCTTGAAACACAAATGGTGGCACATCCTAACCCTTTGAGTCAACAATTTGCATCCCCGAGACCCAACATGTCAGTTGGTGCTTCCCTATATTTTCCTCCTACCATGTTTCCATCATCTCTGGGCAGCCAGTTTATCCAACCTTTATCCCCAAAAATTATTACCAGGCCCAATAAGGCCACTAATAATTTAAGCACGCTATCCTTTCCACTAGCAGTCCCTTAGGAATTTACTTTTTCTGGTGGACTGGGCATTTCGTCCTAGGAATATTTTTCATAGGTGGATGCAAATAAAAGTTCCAAAGCAAGAAGAATACAAAAAAGAAGGGAAAAGGATGCAGGCAGGCAAGTAGAGCCTCTCTTGCAAACTATGTTCAACAAGAACTAGAATTCGCTGATGTTTGCGAAAATCATGCCCAATGTGATCAAGTCAGTCGGGGATATGCTACCAAGAGACTATTCTGTCAATGCCATAGGGCTGGACTTGCAACAGCCTCATCCACAGGATAAGGTTGAACTAATGGAGGAAACCCAGAGGGTGCTGACTATCGACTTCCTCAAGCTCAGTTGCCAGATGAAGAAAAAGGATGAGAAAATGAAAGAGCTAGAAGAAAAGGTAGATATCTAGGCAAATAAGCATAAGGCTCAAGAAGTTGAAATCAATCAGCTTCGGAATGAAAATAATACTATTGAAAATAGGGTAGATGAGCTTCAGGCTTTGGGCACGAAGGTTGTTTTGGCCTTAAGAAAAGAGATTCAGCAATGTCGAGTGATTGAGGTGGCCCTCTATGATGAATTGAAGTTGGGGAATGATGGCCTGAAAGAACTCCGAAAAAGCACTAATGAGGAGGTAAATGAGATGAACGCCCCTTTGGAGCAAGAAACTGAGAAGAAGAGGCAGGCCGAATTGGCCTTAGGAGAGAAGGAGAGAGAAATTTCTACTCTGAGGAGTTAGCTATGTGTCCTGGAAGGAAGCATGGTAGAGTTGAAGGTGCAAATGAGCAACAAAACTGTAGAATTACACCTTTTGAGAGCCCAACCTCCTGTACCCAAAATTAGCCCACTGGAGATTGCCAAAGAACTACATGCGTCATACTAGGATAAGGTCAAATAATTGTGACTTACTTTGCAACCCACTCTAAATTTTATGGCGTTGGAAACTAGTCTATACGAGGTAGTTAGCAAAACAATGTAATGAGTGCAGGAGATGACATCCGATAAAGTTTAAGAGGCCAGGCAATTGTTGGGAAAATTATATATAGCCTATGATGAAGTATTGAGTGGCGTGGGTATTGAAAATCAAACAAAGGTGGCTATAGGCATAAATATTCTTATCTCCATGAATGAAGCCATTCAATAAGTGAGAGAATGCAAGACCAAATTGAACCAGATTACCAGTGATATGTGGGCAAAATTTTCTTGCTTAACTCAGCGAGGCCTTTTGTAACCCTTCATTGTAGATCAAATAGTGGCAGGTATTGAGCAAAAAATCTAAAGGATTGAGGAGAAGAAGCAAGATCTTTCCATTTTCCAATCCTTCGATCAATCTCCGAGTGCAAAAAATAATTAAGGTATAGTGCATCAGCTGGCGCAATTCTTTTTCTAGCTTGATTTGGAGGCGAAGTTATCTGGCAGATTGCCTTTTAAGGAAATAATTGATGTTAAGTTGGCACACACAAATTTATGCGCTTTGTGTGTGTTGTCAAGTGATGTCTGGACCAGCCTTCAGACTGCTCTCTCTCAACTGGGAGCGATAATGGTGGTGTTGAACCAAGGTTTTTGGGGTTCTTCATTCTACAGGCGAAATGTCCTTGTGAGTCGCCAAACTATGAACATTTATTCAAGAACTATGTTGCCTTCGTGGTTTTCTTTTATTTTTTGTGGCTTGGCCTTGTTCGTTATCGCTAGCAACTTTTTAGTATCTTCGACGTGACCTCCTATAAGAGCTTCCTGTTGTGCTGTATCATTTTTCCTTTGTCAGGTTTCATGCGTTCAACATGTGGCCTTCTCTCGTTCCTTTCTGAGTCGAGCCCACTCTACAGTTTCTTTTGCTTGGTGTTCTCCATGTGGCTTCCCTTCAAAGCTTTTTGTTGGGATGTCCATCCTTCTTCTTTTTGGGCTCCATGTGTTTGATGCATGGCATTTTCTATGCACCCATTATCTTGGATTTTCCGCCTATGCATTGGTTCTTCTCTGAGGCCACCTATTCTTCTCTGCTTCCGTGTGTTCTCTGTTTTTGTTGCATGGCCCTATTTTCTCGAAGACATGCTTGTTGTTGTTTTTTTGAACAATATTTTTGTTTGGTGATGGCTCGAGGGAATTTGGATCGTCAATTTTTTTGCGAAAGCATTTTTCTCGTAGGGGCTATCAGGTAGTGGGTTGGCTTATTTAAGCAACCTCTTTCTCTTTGTAATGTTTATTGTTAGATGGATTAAAATCTCGAGCATTGGGAATTAGCCTTTATAATATTTTCTATTAAACTTGAACTTGTAGACTATGCCAATCAATTTGGCCTCTCTGTTTTCATGCATTGAATAGGATATTAAACTATGCTTTCATTTCCTAAAGTATCTGAATGTCTATTTCAAGCTTTTGTAATCTTCATGCAAATCAATAAAATGAAGATCATGTTATTACTCTTCTGTGTTGGCCTGTTCTATGTTGGTTATGATATGCAAATGAATTGATGTTCTTATGTTTGATATGTTCAAAAGCATCTATTTGATAAACAATAGTTACTATTCAAGCCTTTTCTTTCAAAATTGTGCTTAGTTAATTCTCTTATGATTTTTTGCATCGCCTTAGTTTAGGTTTGATTATTTTATTTTATCCTTCTTATCCTTTATGCCCCCCCCATAAAAATGAAGAGTTGGATTCAATAAAACCCTGAAGCTCACTTAGCTACACGCACAAGTCCCCCATTACCTAAGTATCCCTTAAGGTTGATTCCCCTACAAATTTTTGCGTGAATAGGTCCAATGTATAGGGTAGAGGTTATAGGGGTTGAGGGATTAGGGTTTAAAGGTAGAGGGTTTAAGGGTTGAGGAATTAAAGATTGAGGGTTTAGGGATTAGGGTAGAGAGTTTTCTTGGATTTAAGGGTGTAAGGATTGAGGGATTAGGGTTTAGGGTAGAGGGTAGAGGGTTTAGGGTTGAGGGTAGTGGGTAGAGGGTAGAGGTATTAAGAATTCAAGGTTTAAGGGTTGAGGGTTGAGGTTTTAGGGTTGAGTGTTTAAGGGTTTAAGGGTTGAAGGGTTTAGGGTTTAGGGTTTAGGATTTAGGGTTGATGGATTAGGATAGAGAGAAGGAGAGAAGAGGAGGGAGGGACATAGATATATGAGGGTTGAGAATAGAGGGTATAGGGTTGACAACCTGTAGGTTTGAGGGATGAGGGATTAGGGTTGAGGATATATATGGTTGAAGGATTGGGGTTGAGTCTAATGTATAGGGTAGATGGTATCAATGTTGAGGGTTTAGGGTTTGAGGGTTGAGGATTGATGGATTAAGGGTTCAGGGTTTAAAATTGAAGGTTGGGTGTTTAATTTATACAATAGAGGGTAGAGGGTAGAGGGTTTAAGGGTTGATGGTTGAGGTTGGATGATTGGGGGTATAGGGTTGGGGGGATTATGGTTGAGGGTCCAATGTATATGGTAGAGGGATTAGGGTAGAGAGTTTACTAAGTGGGTTTAAGGTTTGAGGGATTAGGGTCGGAGGGTAGAGGGTAGAGGGTAGATGGTTGAGGGTATAGGGTAGCGGATTTAAGGGTTTAAGGTTTTAGGGTTTAGGGTTTAGGGTTTAGGGTTGAGTGTTTAAGATTTTATAAGGGATATGATAGAGGATTGAGGGTTTAAGGGTTGAGGGTTGAGGGTTGAGGGTTGAGGGTTGAGAGTAGAGGATTGAGGGTATAGGGTTGGGGGATTAGGGTTGAGGGTCCAATGTATAGGGTAGAGGGTATAGGAGTTGAGGGATTAGTGTTTAAGGGTTGAGGTATTAAGGGTCAAGAGGGTTGACGGATTAGGGTACATAATCTACTAAGTGGGTTTAAAATTTTAAGGGTTGGGGGATAAGGGTTGAGGGTAGAGGGTTTAAAGGTTTGGGGTTTAGGGTTGAGTGTTTAAGGGTTTATAGGGTAGAGGTTAGAGGGAAGAGGGTTTAAGGGTTGAGGGTTTAAGGTTAAGGGTAGAGGGTCAAGGGTATAGGGTTAGGGGAAAAGAGGTGAGGGTCCAATGTATATGGTAGAGGGTATAGGGGTTGAGTGAATAGGGTTTAATGATTGAGGGATTAAGGCTCAAGAGGGTTGAGGGATTAGGGTAGACAACTTACTAAGTGGGTTTAAGGGTTGGGGGATTAGGATTGAGGGTAGAGGGTAGAGGATTTAAGGTTGATGGTAGAGGATTGAGGGTATATGGTTGAGGGAATATGATTTAAGGGTTTACGGATTAAGAGGGTATATGGGTTGAGGGATTAGGGTTTAAGGGTTGAGGGTTGAGGGATTAAGAGGGTATAGGGATTGAGGGATTAAGGTTTAACGGTTGAAATTTGAGGGTTAAGGGATTAAGAGTGTATAGGGGTTATTGGATTATGGTTTAAGGGTTGAGGGTTGAGGTATTAAGAGGGTATAGGGGTTGAGGTATTAGGGATTAAGGGTTGAGGGTTGAGGGTTAAAGGTTGAGGGAGTAAGAGGGTATATGATTGAGGGTTTAAGGGTTGAGGGTGTAGGGTTGAGTGTTTAAAGGTTTATAGGGTAGAGGGTAGATAGTAGAGGGTTTAAGGGTTGAGGTTTTAAGGTAGAGGGTAGAGGATTGAGGGTTGAGGGTCCAATGTATAGAGGAGAGGGTATAGGGGTTGAGGGAATAGGGTTGAAGGGTTGAGAGATTAAGAGGGTATAGGGTTTGAGGGATTAGGGATTGAGGTTTTAGGGTTGAGGGTTGAGGGAATAATAGGGTATACGGGCTGAGGGATTACGGTTCAATGGTTGAGGGTTGAGGGTTGAGGGATTAAGAGGGTATAGGGGTTGAGGAATTAGGGTTCAAGGGTTGAGGATTGAGGGTTGAGGGATTAAGAAGGTATAGGGGTTGAGGGATTAGGGTAGAGGTTAGAGGTTAGAGGGTAGAGGGTAGAGGGTAGAGGGTAGAGGGTAGAGGGTAGAGGGTGTAAGGGTTTATGGTTGAGTGTATAAGGGTTTATAGGGTACATGGTAGAAGGTTTGAGTGTTGAGGGTAGAGGATTGAGGGTATAGGGTTAGGGTATTAAGGTTGAGGGTCCAATTTGTAGGGTAGAGGGTATAGGGATTGAGGTAATAGGGTTCAAGGGTTGAGGGATTCATAGGATATAGGGGCTGATGGATTGGGGTTTATGGGTTGAGGGTTTAGGGTTGAGCGATTAAGAGGGTATAGGGGTTTAGGGATTAAGGTTTTATGGCTGAGGGTTGACACATTAAGAGGGCATGTAGATTGAGGGATTAGGGTTTAAGGGTTGAGGGTTGAGGGATTAAGAGGGTTGAGGGTGAAGGGTAGAGGGTAGAGGGTAGAGGATTGAGGGTAGAGGGTTTAAGGGTTTAGGGTCTAGTATTTAAGGGTTTATAGGGTAGATGGTAGAGGGTAGAGGGTAGAGAGTTTGAGGGTTGAGAGATTAAGAGGGTATAGATTTTTAGGGATTAGGGTTTAAGGGTTGAGGATTGAGGGTTGAGGCATTAAAAGGGTATAAAGGGCTGAGGGATTAGGGTTTAAGGGTTGAGGGTTGAGGGTTGTGGGATTAAGAGGGTATATGGGTTGAGGGATTAGGGTTTAAGGGTTAAGAGTTGAGGGTTGAGGGATTCTAATGGTATAGGGATTGAGGTATTAGGGTTGAGGGTATAGGTTAGAGGGTAGAGGATTGAGGGTAGAGTGTAGAAGGTTTAAGGGTTTAAGGGTTTAGGGTTTGAGGGTTGAGGGTTTAGACTTTAGTGTTGAGTATTTAAGGGTTTATAGGGTAGAGGTTAGAGGGTTTTAGGGTTGAGGGTTTAAGGTTGAGGGTAGAAGATTGAGGGTATAGGGTTAGGATATTAGGGTTTAGGGTCCAACATATAGGGTAGAGGGTATAGGGGTTGAGGGAATAAGGTTTAAGGGTTGAGGGATTAAGAAGGTATAGGGGTTTTGGGATTAGGATTCAAGGTTTGAGGGTTGAGGGTTGAGGGATCAAGAAGGTATAGGGGTTGAGGTATTTGTGTTTAGGGGTTGAGGGTTGAGGGATTAAGAGGGTATAGTGGTTGAGGGATTAGGGTTGAGGGTATAGGGTAGAGGGTAGTGTGTAGAGGGTTTAAGGGTTAAGCATTTGGACTTTAGGGTTGAGTATTTAAGGATTTATAGGGTAGAGGGTAGAGTGTGCAGGATTTGAGGGTTGAGGGTTTAAGGTTGAGGGTAGAGGATTGGGGGTATAGGGTTAGGGTATTAGGGTTGAGGGTCCAATATATAGGGTAGAGGGTATAGGTGTTGAAGGAAAAGGGTTTAAGGGTTGAGGGATTAAGAGGGTATAGGGTTGGAGGGATTAGGGTTTAATGATTATGGTTGAGGGTTGAGGGATTAAGAGGGTATAGAGGTTGATGGTGTATGGTTTAAGGGTTGAGGGTTGATGGATTATTGTTTAATGGTTGAGGGTTGAGGGATTAAGATGGTATAGAGGTTGATGGATAAGTTTTTAAGTGTTGTGGGTTGAGGGATTAAGATAGTATAAGGGTTAAGGGATTAGGGTTGAGGGTTGAGGGTTGAGGGTTGAGGGTTGAGGGTTGAGGGTTGAGGGTAGAGGGTAGAGGGTAGAGGGTAGAGGATTGAGGGTAGAGGGTAGAGGGTTTAAGGGTTTATGGATTAAGGGTTGAGTGTTTAAGGGTTTAAAGGGTAGAGGGTAGAGGTTGAGGGTTTAAGGTTGATGGTAAAGGATTGAGGGTATAGGGTTAGGGGATTAGGGTTGAGGGTCCAATGTATAGGGTAGAGGGTATAGGGGTTAAGGGAATAGGGTTTAAGGGTTGAGGGATTAAGAGGGTATAGGTGTTGATGGATTAGGGTTTAAGGTTTGAGGGTTGAGGGTTGAGGGATTCAAAGGGTATAGGGGTTGAGGGATTATGGTTTAAGGGTTGAGGGTATAGGGGCTGAGAGATTAGTGTTTAAGGGTTGAGGGTTGATGGTTGAGGGATCAATATGGTATAGGGGTTAAGGGATTAGGGTGGGTAGAGGGTAGAGGGTAGAGGGTAGAGGGTAGAGGGTAGAGGGTAGAGGGTAGAGAGTTTAACGGTTTAGGGTTTAAGGGTTGAGGGTTTAGGGTTTATGGTTTAGTGTTTAGGGGTTTATAGGGTAGAGGGTTTAAGGTTCAAGGTAGAGGATTAAGGGTATAGGTTTAGGGGATTAGGGTTGAGGGTCGAATGTATAGGGGTTGAGGAAATAGGTTTTAAGGGTTGAGGGATTAAGAGGGTCTAGGGGTTGAGGGATTAGGGTTTAAGGGTTGAGTGTTGAGGATTGAGGGTTGAGGATTGAGGGTTTAGGGTTTAGGGTTGAGTGTTTAAGGTAGAGGGTATATGGTAGAGTGTTTGAGGGTTGAGGGATTAAGAGGTTATATGTATTGATGGATTAGGTTTTGAGGGTTGAGGGTTGAGGGTTGAGGGATAAAGAGGGTATAGGGGTTGAGGGATTAGGGTTTAAGGGTTGAGGGTTGAGGGATTAAGTGACTGTAGGGGTTGAGTGATTAGGGTTTAAGCACCGAGGGTTGAGGGTTAAGGGATTAGTGTTTAAGGGTTGAGGGTTGAGGGTCAAGGGATTATGAGGGTATAGGGGTGTGGGGATAAGGGTTTAAGCATTGAGGGTTTAGTTTTTAGGGTTGAATGTTTAAGGGTTTATAGGGTAGAGGGTATAGGGGTTGATGGAAAATGGTTTAAGGTTTGATGGATTAAGAGGGTATAGGGGTTGAGGGATTAAGGTTTAAGGGTTGAGGGTTGATGGTTGAGGGATTAAGAGGGGTTAGGGGATTAGGGTTAAGAGTTCAATGTATAGGGTAGAGGGTATAGGGGTTGAGAGATTAAGAGGGTATAAGGGTTGAGGGATTAGGGTTTAAGGTTTGAGGGATTAATAAGGTATAGGGGTTGAGGGTTAAGAAGGTGAAGGGGTTGAGGGATTAGGGTTTAAGGGTTGAGGGTTGAGGGATTAAGAGGGTATAGGGGTTGAGAGATTAGGGTAGAGGGTAGAGGGTAGAGGGTAGAGGGTAGAGGGTAGAGGGTAGATGGATTAAGGGTTTAGAGTTTAAGGGTTGAGTGTTTAGGGTTTAGGATTAAGTGTTTAAGGGTTTATAGGGTATAGGGTACATGATAGAGGGTTTGAGAATTGAGGGTTTAAGGTTGAGGATAGACAATTGAGGGTATAGGGTGAGGGGATCAAGGTAGAGGGTATATGGGTTGAGGGAGTAGGGTTTAAGGGTTGAGGGAATAGGGTTTAAGGGTTGAGGGATTAAGAGGGTATAGGGGTTG
>CM021104.1:188871879-188940608 GCA_007115665.2 Sequoiadendron giganteum | reverse complement strand
GGGTTTATGGTTGAGTGTATAAGGGTTTATAGGGTACATGGTAGAAGGTTTGAGTGTTGAGGGTAGAGGATTGAGGGTATAGGGTTAGGGTATTAAGGTTGAGGGTCCAATTTGTAGGGTAGAGGGTATAGGGATTGAGGTAATAGGGTTCAAGGGTTGAGGGATTCATAGGATATAGGGGCTGATGGATTGGGGTTTATGGGTTGAGGGTTTAGGGTTGAGCGATTAAGAGGGTATAGGGGTTTAGGGATTAAGGTTTTATGGCTGAGGGTTGACACATTAAGAGGGCATGTAGATTGAGGGATTAGGGTTTAAGGGTTGAGGGTTGAGGGATTAAGAGGGTTGAGGGTGAAGGGTAGAGGGTAGAGGGTAGAGGATTGAGGGTAGAGGGTTTAAGGGTTTAGGGTCTAGTATTTAAGGGTTTATAGGGTAGATGGTAGAGGGTAGAGGGTAGAGAGTTTGAGGGTTGAGAGATTAAGAGGGTATAGATTTTTAGGGATTAGGGTTTAAGGGTTGAGGATTGAGGGTTGAGGCATTAAAAGGGTATAAAGGGCTGAGGGATTAGGGTTTAAGGGTTGAGGGTTGAGGGTTGTGGGATTAAGAGGGTATATGGGTTGAGGGATTAGGGTTTAAGGGTTAAGAGTTGAGGGTTGAGGGATTCTAATGGTATAGGGATTGAGGTATTAGGGTTGAGGGTATAGGTTAGAGGGTAGAGGATTGAGGGTAGAGTGTAGAAGGTTTAAGGGTTTAAGGGTTTAGGGTTTGAGGGTTGAGGGTTTAGACTTTAGTGTTGAGTATTTAAGGGTTTATAGGGTAGAGGTTAGAGGGTTTTAGGGTTGAGGGTTTAAGGTTGAGGGTAGAAGATTGAGGGTATAGGGTTAGGATATTAGGGTTTAGGGTCCAACATATAGGGTAGAGGGTATAGGGGTTGAGGGAATAAGGTTTAAGGGTTGAGGGATTAAGAAGGTATAGGGGTTTTGGGATTAGGATTCAAGGTTTGAGGGTTGAGGGTTGAGGGATCAAGAAGGTATAGGGGTTGAGGTATTTGTGTTTAGGGGTTGAGGGTTGAGGGATTAAGAGGGTATAGTGGTTGAGGGATTAGGGTTGAGGGTATAGGGTAGAGGGTAGTGTGTAGAGGGTTTAAGGGTTAAGCATTTGGACTTTAGGGTTGAGTATTTAAGGATTTATAGGGTAGAGGGTAGAGTGTGCAGGATTTGAGGGTTGAGGGTTTAAGGTTGAGGGTAGAGGATTGGGGGTATAGGGTTAGGGTATTAGGGTTGAGGGTCCAATATATAGGGTAGAGGGTATAGGTGTTGAAGGAAAAGGGTTTAAGGGTTGAGGGATTAAGAGGGTATAGGGTTGGAGGGATTAGGGTTTAATGATTATGGTTGAGGGTTGAGGGATTAAGAGGGTATAGAGGTTGATGGTGTATGGTTTAAGGGTTGAGGGTTGATGGATTATTGTTTAATGGTTGAGGGTTGAGGGATTAAGATGGTATAGAGGTTGATGGATAAGTTTTTAAGTGTTGTGGGTTGAGGGATTAAGATAGTATAAGGGTTAAGGGATTAGGGTTGAGGGTTGAGGGTTGAGGGTTGAGGGTTGAGGGTTGAGGGTTGAGGGTAGAGGGTAGAGGGTAGAGGGTAGAGGATTGAGGGTAGAGGGTAGAGGGTTTAAGGGTTTATGGATTAAGGGTTGAGTGTTTAAGGGTTTAAAGGGTAGAGGGTAGAGGTTGAGGGTTTAAGGTTGAGAGAAAGTGGTAAAGTTGAGGAGTATAGGAGTAGAAATTATAGGGAGTTAGGGAATAGGAGTTTAGGAGTTGAGGATTAGAAATTATAGAGTGTTGATGGATTAGGAAGGGTTTAGAGTTTACAGGAGTTTGAGAAAGGTTGGGACACAGAAAAAGAGGTATAAGAAATTTAGGAATTATAGTTTTAAGGAGTTGAGAGGTATATAGAAATTTGAAGATTAGTGTTTAAAGGTTGAGGTTGATGGTTGAGGATCAATATATTTTCTAAGTTAAAAGGATTAGTGTGAAGGTAGAAAGAGGTAGAGGTAGAAATTTAGAGAATTGAGGTAGAAGAGAGTATTACAAAGTTTAACGGTTTAGGGTTTAAGGGTTGAGGGTTTAGGGTTTATGGTTTAGTGTTTAGGGGTTTATAGGGTAGAGGGTTTAAGGTTCAAGGTAGAGGATTAAGGGTATAGGTTTAGGGGATTAGGGTTGAGGGTCGAATGTATAGGGGTTGAGGAAATAGGTTTTAAGGGTTGAGGGATTAAGAGGGTCTAGGGGTTGAGGGATTAGGGTTTAAGGGTTGAGTGTTGAGGATTGAGGGTTGAGGATTGAGGGTTTAGGGTTTAGGGTTGAGTGTTTAAGGTAGAGGGTATATGGTAGAGTGTTTGAGGGTTGAGGGATTAAGAGGTTATATGTATTGATGGATTAGGTTTTGAGGGTTGAGGGTTGAGGGTTGAGGGATAAAGAGGGTATAGGGGTTGAGGGATTAGGGTTTAAGGGTTGAGGGTTGAGGGATTAAGTGACTGTAGGGGTTGAGTGATTAGGGTTTAAGCACCGAGGGTTGAGGGTTAAGGGATTAGTGTTTAAGGGTTGAGGGTTGAGGGTCAAGGGATTATGAGGGTATAGGGGTGTGGGGATAAGGGTTTAAGCATTGAGGGTTTAGTTTTTAGGGTTGAATGTTTAAGGGTTTATAGGGTAGAGGGTATAGGGGTTGATGGAAAATGGTTTAAGGTTTGATGGATTAAGAGGGTATAGGGGTTGAGGGATTAAGGTTTAAGGGTTGAGGGTTGATGGTTGAGGGATTAAGAGGGTATAGGGGTTAGGGGATTAGGGTTAAGAGTTCAATGTATAGGGTAGAGGGTATAGGGGTTGAGAGATTAAGAGGGTATAAGGGTTGAGGGATTAGGGTTTAAGGTTTGAGGGATTAATAAGGTATAGGGGTTGAGGGTTAAGAAGGTGAAGGGGTTGAGGGATTAGGGTTTAAGGGTTGAGGGTTGAGGGATTAAGAGGGTATAGGGGTTGAGAGATTAGGGTAGAGGGTAGAGGGTAGAGGGTAGAGGGTAGAGGGTAGAGGGTAGATGGATTAAGGGTTTAGAGTTTAAGGGTTGAGTGTTTAGGGTTTAGGATTAAGTGTTTAAGGGTTTATAGGGTATAGGGTACATGATAGAGGGTTTGAGAATTGAGGGTTTAAGGTTGAGGATAGACAATTGAGGGTATAGGGTGAGGGGATCAAGGTAGAGGGTATATGGGTTGAGGGAGTAGGGTTTAAGGGTTGAGGGAATAGGGTTTAAGGGTTGAGGGATTAAGAGGGTATAGGGGTTGAGGGATTAGGGTTTAAGTGTGGATGGGTGAGTGTCAAGGGATTAAGAGGGTATAGGGGTTTAGCGATTAAGAGGGTATATGAGTTGAGATATTAGGGTTTAAGGGATGAGAGTAGAGGGTAGAGGATTGAGGGTAGAGGGTATAGGGTAGAGGGTTTAAGGGTTTAGGGTTTATGGAATGAGGTTTTAGGGTTGAGTTTTTAAGGGTTTATATGGTAGAGGGTATATGGGTTGATGGAATAAGGTTTAAGGGTTTAGGCATTAAGAGGGTATAGGGGTTGAGGGTTTAGAGTTTAAGGGTTGAGGTTTGAGGGTTGATGGATTAAGAGGGTATAAGGGTTAGGGGATGAGGGTTGAGGGTCCAATGTATAGGGTAGATGGAATAGGGGTTGAGGGAATAGGTTTTAAGGTTTGAGGGATTAGGGTTTAAGGTTTAAGGTTTGATGGTTGAGGGTTGAGGGATCAAGAGGGTATAGGGGTTGAGGGATTAGTGTTTAAGGGTTGAGGGTTGAGGGATTAAGAGGGTATAGGGGTTGAGAGATTAGGGTTTAAGGTTTGAGGGTTGAGGGTTGAGGGTTGAGGGATTATGAGGGTATAGGGGTTGAGGGATTAGGGTTGAGGGTAGAGGGTAGAGGGTAGAGGGTAGAGGGTAGAGGGTAGAGGGTAGAGGGTAGAGGGTAGAGGGTAGAGGGTTTAAGGGTTTAGGCTTTAAGGGTGTCGAGTTTCGGGTTTAGGGCTGAGTGTTTAAGGGTTTATAGGGTAGAGGGTAGAGGGTTTGAGAGTCAAGGGTTTAAGGTTGAGGGTAGAGGATTGAGGGTATATGGTTAGGGGATAAGGGTTGAGGGTCCAATGTATACGTTCAAGGGCATAGGGGTTGAGGGAATATGGTTTAAGGGTTGAGGGATTAAGAAGGTATAGGGGTTGATGGATTAGGGTTTAAGGGTTGATGGTTGAGGGGTTAAATGGGTATTGGGGTTGATGGATTAGGGTTTAAGGGTTGAGGGTTGAGGTTTGAGGGTTGAGGGATTAAGAGGGTATAGGGGTTGAAATATTAAGGTTTAAGGGTTGAGGGTTGAGGAATTAGGATGGTATAGGCATTGAGGGATTAGGGTTTAAGAGTTGAGGGTAGAGGGTAGAGGGTTTACGGGTTGAGAATATCCATCCTACATCCGCTCTCTCTCATATCTATCTCTATCTCTCTCCCCTATATAATTAACCCTTAACCCTTTGAAGCCTTAAATCTTAAACCCATAAATCTTAACCCTCTACCCTCTATCTCTCCCCTACTCCCTCTCTCTTTTTCAAAACTCTCCCTCCTTCCCCCTCTCCCTCTCTTAGGTCTCCCTCTCCTGTGGTTCAATCACTCCCACTCTCTCTTTCTCCCACTCTCCTTCTCCCTCCCTCCCTCCCTCCCTCTCTCTCTCTTTCCCTCTCTCACTCTCTCCCACTCTCCCTCTCCCTCCCAATCTCCCTCTCTCCCACTCTCCTAGTCTCTTCCACTATCTCTTTCTCCCACTCTCCCCTCTCTCCCTCCCTTTCTATCTCCATATCTCCCACTCTCTCTCTCTCCCTCTCTCGCTCCCTTTCTATCTCTATCTCTTCCACTCTCTCTCTCTCCCTCTCTCCCACTCTCTCTCTCAACCCTACAGCCTCTGCCCTTAAACCGTAAACCCTTAACCCTCTACGCTTAACCCTAAGCCCTTAAAACCGCTAAGCCCTCAACCCCCCATTCCTATCTACTATGTACCTATCCTCTCCCTCCCTCTCCCTCTCTCTCTCTCTCACACACACACAAAATCACCTCTATCTCCTCTACTATAAGGGTACATGAGAGAGATATAATTAGTGTAGAGAGTATAGACAAAGAGAGAAAATAAATCCATGAAAAAAATAATCTTTCACATAACGTGAGAACGTTTGAAGAAGTGGAGATATGGTAAATTTAGTAAGAAATAACACAATCACATTATAACGCGAACACATTTTGTCTTTAATTAAAAATGGTAAAAAAATCAATATACCCGTAATCTCAAGGGCCACATTCTACATATTCTCCAGGTTCCGCACGTGTGACGACAAAAAGATGCTTTGTGATGATGTTGTAAAGTGTGTATGTATTTTTTTCACATTGAAAGGCATATAATATCATTTCAAGTCTGAATTCCATTCAAAAGTGATATACAATTGAAATTTGGAGGGGAACAAGCTTTTGAAAAATTCAAATTTTTGGAGAGTTTGAAGAAAGAAGAATCAAAGGCTACATAACTGGGTTGAACTCCTCCATTTGAAGATCTAGTTTTTTAGGTATGTGAAGTCTTTACACATTTTCTTTTATTCTATTATGGCTTGCTTTCATTTTTTCTATTTTTCATATTCCATGTTGATCATTGTTTGTTTGTCTTTATAACCTTAGGTTGTTAATGCACATTTTAAATTACCTAATTATATACACTTTCCAATTACATTTTAAAACTTGATGCAAAGCATCAACCAGGATCCATAAATCATCAAGGGTAATTCTGACCCTAACTTAAATTGGAGTAGATCAACCAAAAAAATCAGTCATATTTTCATCAAAATCCTTCAATTTCACTTGATTTCATATTTCCAAAAAACATTAGAACTTGGATCCAACTCTTTGTTGGACTCAAAAATAGATTAACGATCATAAAATTGATTGTAACATAGCATAAATGTGATTAGAAACTTAGAAACATTCAATTCCTTCATGATTAACTAACTCACTCTTCAATGCAATTTACATGGAAAAATAACAACTAATCATGGATTCTTGCTACCAACATTTATCCATACATCCAAGAAACTATAATCATCATGTTATTGATTGAAATAAATAAAACACACATTCAAAAACCATTGGTCCATCAGGCTCTTTAATTATTGCAATTATAACATCATTTTGCACAAGGATTCAACTTTGCTCAAAACTACAAATTCCACAAGCTAGCCTTTCTAACTTTTACCAAGCATTGAGACATATTTTACAACATATTTTAAATAGTTTACAAACATAATCAATCAACCTTTTCACTATTTTATCAGATTCACTCCTTCTAGAAAAATATCCACCATATTCCAAGAAGGTCACCAAACCCTTAAATTAGGTGATACATCTTCAGTTATTTTGTATCTTTAAAACCTAGAGGCATAATCTGAATCCCATTTTCGCATACATTCACATACCTTAATTTGAGTTAAACTTGTTTTGAAACAAACATCAAAAAACTTGATTGAACGTTGGAATAAGCCTCAAATTAGGCCAAATTTATAAATGAAGTACCATAAAATCATGACGAAAACACTTAATAATTCCAAATAGTCTTTAGCTAGGTTAGAAAACACCAAATTCAACCAATTTTAGGAATGGAAAGGCTCAAATAAACGATGTTCAACAAAACCCTTACTTTATGCTCCCAAACAAGCTTTCCAAATGAGGGTTTATTAGAAAATCATACTCCAAACCTTTACATTCTCTACCAATTCTTGAAAAATGTTAAGAGATGTTTACCCATGCTTTAGGAACAAACTTACAGTCCATTTAAAATTCTTTCCTTAATCACCAACTTGTAACCATCTATTTTCATTGGAAAACTTCTATATTTCTTGAGAGGACAACAACCAAATGATAGATTCTTGTTTTGCCCTGCACAAAACAACATGCACACACCTTACACAACCTAAAACTAACCTACTCCACCCAACTACAAATCCTAGATCGTGGATTAGTCATAATGAACCTTCTCAGACTCTCAAACCCCCCTAGTGCACCAAAACCACATCTCTTTGAGGCATTTTGTTATTTAACAATTGACTTACCTTGTGTATTGATGCAATTAGGGGAGGTCCTATAAAACAACTCAACGCAAAATCAACCAACAACAATAATTCACAATTAATAATTAATAAAATTCTTCACTTCCACCATTTCAACAGTCATCCTTGTAGCATATCTAACTCACTCAACCAAGAATATACTTTAGAGAAGGTTTTCTTAGACCAAGACCTAACTTCTACAAGTCCCAACAAGTCACACAATAACATATCAATGAGCCACAATAGGATTCTTTGTTAGAACTTCATCAAAACTAGATTTCTACACGACCTAGGCCTCAAATTAGGCCTCTTTTACAAAGGACCTTATCTTAAATCCTTTTCCAAAACACAAAAATCAATTGGGCCATAGTCTATATGTTATCAAACCAAGGATTCCACCAATTTTTTTTCAGAAAATCACTCACCAAAGTTCCAAATCACAAAACCCTCCTTTTTACCAAAGAAACTAGGGGTTTATTGAAAAACACTCATCCAACCTTAACACAATCTTATGAATACTTCAAATAGGCATAAAATGGCCTGCACAAACTAAATTCAACAATAAAACATGCTTCCCCAACATAAAACACACTTTAGTATATCAAAACCACTCAAAATTTCACTCTAGGGCTTCATGCCCAACACCCTTTTAGACCTCCCCTACACACAAAAAACATTAAATCACCTATTTATTGATGATGCAGACATGTTGCACCAATTACAATAATCAAAGTGAGTGGAATGGGCCAATTTACATAATTGATACCTTCAAAACCCTTTAATCAAGGCACGCAGGACTACAACAAGAGATTCAATCCAAACTACCACTAGAATTGAAGTTACAACATCAAATCAAATGAAAATCACTTTTAACACATTCCCCAAAGTGATTCAAGAAAATTTATATTCAAAATCTCTTTGTACGGTCTATACCAAGGCTGCAAAAGATAAAGAAATACATAAAATCTTAAAAAATAATGATTTTTCAATTCAATCTTCCTACAAATCTTCAAAATAAATATTTGCATCAATATTATCAAGAATATATATTTTTTCCCCACAAAAATAACTATCCTAATGCCTTCAACTAACATTTAAAAAGGTATGACCGTTTGCCTTCCTCAAAATATTATTTTTACAACTTTACAATTTTTCCCTTTTGCAAAATTGGGAACTTACCAATGATTTTTGTAATTTTGAAATCTAAACCTTCTAATCACCTAGGAAACATAATAAATGACTCATTACAATGGAAAATTGTCTTATTGACCTTATTTAATGCAGAAATTCAAAAATCCTAAAGTCTAGACAACAACTTCTTGAATTGATAATTTTCATTCAATGGTGCTCCTGCACCATGTATTCTTCTACATTTTGTATACACATATATATGACATAAGTTTTAAGGAAGTAAAATAAAAAATAATTTCTCAATCCTTTATTATGTATGTGCATACCACATGGCTTGTCCATGCTTCCATTTTGACCCTATGTTGCAATCATGGCATGCCACATTACCACATTTCTTTACGGTATTCCATTGAAAAAAATCATGTGAGCTTTGTATATGCTATAAATACTCTTGTACATGGTGATTGTAAGTATTATTTATGAAGCCTTGAATGACATATATTTTGATTTATTTGAATGAATACATTTTTTAGGAACTAATATTCGTCTCATTACCATGCTACAGATAAAATTATTTGCCATGCCAAAGAAACGAACAAGGAAGAAACTAACAGATAAAGAGTATGAAACCTTTAAACAAAAGCAGAGAGATTGGGTGCAAGCATATCGTGAAAAAAAGGAATTTGAAACAATTGGTGAAAACAAGCCAATTGAAGAGGAGCCTCAATTTTCAAAAAGAGAAAAGGAATTGGCATCACAAAAGGCATGAATGAGAAAGAATCATGGTAAGATAGATTCAAATACCATAGTTGGAGACACACCCTCTACGACAAGTGAATATGAAGGGACACCATTAAGGAAAAGAGAATATGGAGGGGCACCATCTACCACAAGTTAATATGGAGGGACACCATCTACCGCAAGTGAATATTGTTGGACACCATCCAACACATCTCAATTTGAGAGTACATGATCACTTGGATTTGAGGAAGAAGGTATACCATCATCCCCATGTGAACCTCAAGGTGTGTCTTCTACTCCACCCTCAATCAAAGGTACACAATCTAGCCCACCTCAATTAAATATTGATTAAATTCATAATCATGAGATGTATGTACCTAGGAGAACAACACCTAGTATTTTGCATAGAAAGCCTAAGTATTTGATTAATATTGATGAGGATATTTTGAAGCACATGGAAGGTAATATTTCAACACACACTTGTAGAATATATGATGATAAGATTTGGAAATTATTATTTGAAGGGCTAAATGAGACTACAAGATGTCAACTATTTGTTGAAATGATGCGGGCTGTAAATTATAGAAACATGATGAAGACTCTTGGGTTGAGAATATCGAATGCATCAAGTGAAAACACTATTGTGTAGAATCTAATGGATGCTTATGAGAGTGTGGGTAATACCTCATGCTCAAAGGATAGTAATGCCACCCGACATTTCATTACATAAAATTTGGTAATTTTTCAAACAAAGAGAGCTCGTCTCATTACAAAGATGAGTGAACAAATGAGAATTAGTAGAAAAACTTTATCAAGAGCCGTTCAAAGAAGGAAAAGAATTGAGGGCACCAATTAAAATGAATTATGGGTATTCTTGGAGAGACTGCCAAAAAAAGATAAAGAAGTTGTTGAAGCCTTGAGAACACTAATTAAACAGTATTGGAAGAATAACACAAGTCCCTCTCTGAATCAAAGGGATGTGGTAAGAAGGAGAATTGGTAGTTAGGACCATGAGCCACATCCAAAGCATTTTTTGGATATGACTCAAACCCAATTTTTTTGTAAATTTTAAAATGACTACCCTCAAACTATTATTTCTCAATTTTTTTTTGAAATGATTAAACCTTTTTATGTCAAGATAAATCACACACGCACTACTTGTTGATGTAGACTACGTATTGAATTCTCTAACCATTATGATTTTGATCGTTCTATATTTTTAGATTTGCATACTAATGATGTTTTGTAGGATTGTAGCATAGAAGCCCCACAAAAATATTCAAAAGAGTTATTATCAAAAAAATTATGTGAAACAGAGGATGGCCAGATATTCTAGAGGACAACATGCTTGGATGGTTCAAGTGACTGTTGGAGTGACTCACAACATATGCCAATTTGTCAACATATGGAAAGAACAGATGAGGTGGGACATAAACTAGTAGAGTTAGAGAAGTATGATACAGTGGAATATGCTACAAAAGATGGGTATTAAGAAAAAAGGTGTGATTTGGTTATTCAAAAGATTCCACTATATCCATTTATGTCCATGTTTCATGAAAATATATTGTCTGAGTATGCAATGCATACCCATAGAGCCTGATGGTTGGACACACAATTAAAGCTATACAAGGACAACTTTTCAATTGGCAACATAGTATCAGTGGTTAAATTTGTAGAGAACTACACTCTACAACGACGACGTGAGGTGCAATCACTATATTACAACTCCACATAGGTTTTGATATTTATGCACATAGCATTCATTCATGCATCTAATAGTATGGAGGACCAAATGAAGGTATTGAGGGAGTACCACTTTTACATTAGTGATGATCTCACACATTCTCGAGATTTCATTCAAGGTTGCTTCCAAATGTTCTACAGTGGTTTGGCTAAGAAGGGCATAGCATACGGTCGGCATATAATATGGTCGGATAATTGTGCAACATAGTTGAAGAACTCACACATGTTCTACTGGTTGTGCAAGATGCATTTAATTATAGGTGTTCATCATATGTGGAACTTTTGTGAGGTTGAGCATGGACAGGTGGAGCATGATGGTGCATGAGCATGTGTGAAAAGGGCATAAGCACAAGAAGAGTTAAAGTATAAAGACAATGAAAAGTTGACATATGAAAGATCAATTGTCGAGTTGTGTAATGATTCAATGGGTCCAAGTAATGAAGGTACATCTTCAATTCATAGATATTTTTGGTTGATGGAAGATACTAACATTTCACCATATGAGGACTAATGTACACTAACAGGATCGAGTGAGATACATTCTTTCCTTAGCTCAAATTCAAGTTCATGGATTATCGATAAATGAAATATGGCATGCTTTTGTTCTTCATGTACAATGAAAGCCTGGAATGATTGTGAGTCAGGGGAGTGGGTTGAGAAATGGTTAACAACTTATCTTAACCCACTTCACATGTATCACACTCTAACGACATTGGAACTGACACAGATGGAATCACCAATCAAATTTGACCATGTATCATATCTAGTTCAACCGGGTAATATATCTATTTTCTTAGTTGTTGAAATTCCATATTGTTATCTTACTTTGTAGTGTATTCATAATATGACTAATTTCAAGAGATTTGTTGCACATATCAATGCAGGGCATGTTTATGCAGTTATTGCAGATGAAGACAATGAAGAGGGAACAAACTATTACTTGTATCATTGTGTTAAGGCCAAAAAGAAATTGGAGGCCCCAGTTATAGATGGAGAAAACATCAAATACCCTATAGGCTCAGTTGTGGTTACTAGAACATGGCTTAGAAGGTACCGACATAAGAGTGTTAAATATTGGTAAACCTTGACATGGAATCCAATGTTTTTTTCACCAAATATGGGGGTAGACCTTTGAACAAGACCTTTTGGAAGGTTTGTGAGTCTGACCATGAGGCAATACTTGACACAATAAAGAGTAGAGAAGACCCAAATGGTTCATTGGATTAATTTTTAAGCATATGCACATTGGTTCTTATTAATTTTATGCTTGTATGCACATTAATATATTTGATGCCAATGCTATCATATTATTTTACTTTTACTATTTGTAAGTAACCTGCTAAACATTGATTAGTGTACCCATATAGAAAGTGCAGATTTATGAGCCATCCAAGAGAATCTCAGCCAAAAAAACTATGCAACATCCTTATTTTGATGATCTTGATAAATCTCAATTATGATTTTAAGCCATTAAAAAAGTTTGTGTGAAGCTTGGTGATGGAATTTCAAGTTATTTGTTTGAATTTAACCTTATCATGAGCACCTATGATGTAGAAATTATAAGAGAATCTCGAATTTCAAGATATTTTATTCATGAGAGGTGTTGTGTGCAATAGGTATCTTGGAACTCCCAATGAAGATGTATGACCAGGAGTGAATAAGTTGAGATAATTTTATGCCTTGTAAGTGCCTTCTATCTATTTTCATTTCATTTCCATTTTTGATGATCTTTCTTTTTCTTCTTTTACTTTGCGTATCTATAAGTAAACTACTAAAAATTGATTGGTCTCTCCTTGTAGAAAAAGTTGGTTTATGAGACATTGAAGAGAATCTCATCCAAAAAAGAAATGCAACATCCTTATTTTGATTATCTTGAGAAATCTCAATTCTGATTTGAAGCAATTATAAAAGAGTGTGTGAAGCTTTGCAAGGGAATCTCAAGTTACTCATTTGAAGTTAACCTCATAATGAGCACCTATGATGTAGACATTATAACAGAATCTTGAATGTATGAGTGACATTTTAAAATATATATGAGAATAGAATACTTAAGGCATTGTAATGAGATTTACTGAAATAATGAAATTTGGTGCAGGGCCACTAAGGTTATAGAGCAAATTTTGTTCATGGAAGTATTAAATTAAGTTTGTGTTTTGAGTTTTGTCAATGGTATAAGGCCATTTTAGACCAATTTATAATGTAATAGGTTATTTTAGTTGGTTTTGGGGTCATTTTGGAGTTCATGTTGCACAAGATTAAAAGTTCAAGAGATATCACTTCCCCCAAATATTTCTTCAAACTCTAGCACTAAACCACCATTTTCCACTAAAAAATGCACCATTTGACATCTAGGGAATCACCTAAAAACAATCTATTCACCCCCCTTGCACACAAAAAAATTTCACACATGTTTTATAACCCTAACTAAGACTTTCCATCGAGCTACAAAAGCATACAATGGGTGGAAGGCTTAATATGACATTTTAATGCACTCAAAACCCTTAAAATAGGGTATACAGACCGACCCTCAATATCTGGCTTCTAAAATGAAAAAAATAACTTGAAGTACAACCAAAATAAAACTAAAATGGAGTTAAGTCTTCTTCCCACCTAATTCCATAAAAAAGAGACCACAATCACTCCAATCTATGTTCAACTGGCTCGATCCTTTAAGGGTTCAAAGTACAAAAGGGCAACAATCTTTGATGAGGTATTACTCAGAAATCGTGGCACTTTCGAAATCTCCATCTAAACCTAGGAGATCATGTTGGGTACCTCTACAATAAACTCTTTCAGGTTTTGTTATCTTAGAGTGGTTTTCCCATGGTGTCCAGTTTTCACTTGAAGGAAGAATTGTCAAATGCAAGCAGTGTAAAGTTGCAAAGTGGTGCAAATTTTGCTCTACAACTTGTGTGACCAAACACACTTTCCAACGTGTTTGAATAGGTATTTTTAATCTAGGCATGATCCTCATTTTCACCTAAACACGTGGAATCACTTTGAGCTACGTTCAATCGGATCGATCCCTTAAGGGTCCAAAGTGCAAAATGGCTGCAAACTTCAACATGTTACTTGGATACCATGGTGCTTAGAATTTTTTTGTCTAATCCTATGGGATCTATTTTTTCTCCTCTACTATAACCTCTCTCAGTTTTTTCTATCTTAGAGGAATTCTCCCATGGTGGAAAATTTTCCTTTGGGGAAAAAGTAGTTGAACGATGCAAAGTGGTGCAACTTTCGTTCTACATCTTGTGTGACCAAACAGATTGTTCCAAAACATATGAATAGGAATTTTTATGCTAGGCATGGTCCTCTTTCACACCCAAACATGAGGAATTGCTTCGAGCTACGTTCAACCAGATTGATCTCTTAAGAGTCTAAAGTGCAAAATGACTGCAAAATTTAGCATGTTGTTACTCAGATACCATGATTCTCAGAAACTTCTCATCTAATCCTATGGTATTTCATTTTTCCCCTCTAGAATAACTTCTCTCGTTTTTTTCTATATCGGAGGTATTTTCCCGTGGTGGCAAATTTTCAATTGGGGAAAAAGCTGTCAACTACAAGTAGTTGTTGCAAAGTGGTGTAACTTTCTTTTTACAGCTCATGTGACCAAATAGACTGTTCCAAAGCATCCAAATAGGTTTTTTTATGCTAGGAATGGTTCTCTTTCACACCCAAACATGCGGAATCGCTCTGAGCTACGTTCAATCAGATTGATCCCTTAAGGGTTCAAAGTGCAAAATGGCTTCAACTTCAACATGTTGTTACTTGGATACCGTGATGCTTAGAAAATTTTGGTTTGATCCTATGGGATTTTGTTGGGCCCGTTTACAATAACCTCTCTCAATTTTTAATATTTTAGAGGAATTTTCCCATGGTGGAGAATTTTCACTTGGGGAAAAAGTTATCAAATGCAAATAGTTGAAAGTTGCAAAGTGGTGCAAATTTTGTTTTGCAACTCATGTGACCAAATGGACTGTTGCAAAATGTCTTAATTGGTATTTTTACTCTAGGTATGCTCCTCTTTTGCACACAAACATGCAGAATCGCTCTGAGATATGTTCAACTGGATCAATCCCTTAAGGGTCTAAAGTGAAAAATGGCTTCAAACTTTAGCATGTTATTACTCAAATACTGTGATGCCTAGAAAATTATTGTCTAATCCTATGGGATTTATTTGGGCCCCTCTACAATAACCTCTCTTATTTTTTTCTATCTTGGAGGCATTTTCCTGCGGTGGAAAATTTTTACTTGGGGAAAAAGCTGTCAAATGCAAGTAGTTGAAAGTTGCAAAGTGGTGCAACTTTCATTTTGTAGCTCATGTGCCCAAATAGAATTTTAAAATGTGTTCAAATAGGTATGTTCATTCTAGGAATGGTTATCTTTCACACCCAAACATGCGGAAATGCTCGAAGCTACGTTCAACCAGATTGATCTCTTAAGGGTCCAAAGTGAAAAAATGGCTGCAAACTTTAGCATGTTGTTACTCGGATACCGTGACACTTAGAAAATTCTCATTTTATCCTATTGGATTGCATTGGGCCCCTCTACAATAACCTCTCCCGGTTTTTTCTATCTTAGAGGTATTTCTCATGGTGGCTAATTTTCACTTGGGTAAAAAGTTATCAAATGCAAGTAGTTGAAAGTTGCAAAGTGGTACAAATTTCATTCTACAGCTCGTGTGACCATAAAAAAATATTTCAAAATGTTTGAATAGGTATTTTTATGCTAGAAATGGTCCTCTTTTGCACTGAAACATGTGGAATCACTCCAAGCTACGTTCAACCAGATCGATCCCTTAAAGGTCCAAAGAGCAAAATGAATGCAAACTACAACATGTTGTTACTTAGATATCGTGATGATTAGAAACTTCTCATCTGATCCAATGGGATCAATTTGGGACCCTTTACAATAATCTCTCTCAATTTTTTCTATATTAGAGGAATTTTCCTATGATGGCAAATTTTCACTTGGGAAAAAAGTTGTCAAATGCAAGTAGTTGAAAGTTGCAAAGTGGTGCAACTTTCGTTCTACAGCTTGTGTGACAAAAAAAACTATTCCAACACATTTGAATAGGTATTTTTATTCTAGAAATGTTCCTCTTTCACACCCAAACACATGGAATCGCTCTGAGCTATGTTCAATCAAATCAATCCTGTAAGGGTCTAAAGTGCAAAATGACTGCAAACTTTAGCATGTTGTTACTCATATACCATGATGCTTAGAAACATCTCACCTAATCCTATGGGATTGCATTGGGACCCTCTACAATAACCTCTCTCATTTTTTTTTATCTCGGTGGCATCATCCCGTGGTGGCGAATTTTCACTTGGGGAAAAAGTTGTCAAATGCAAGTAGTTGAAAGTTGCAAAGTGGTGCAACTTTCATTTTGCAACTCGTGTGATCAAATAAAATATTCCAACGCATATAAATGGGTACGTTTATTCTATACATGGTCCAATTTCACACCCAAATATGTGGAATTGCTCTGAGTTACATTCAACCGGATCGATCCCTTAAGGTTTCAAAGAGCAAAAGGGAAGGAATCTTTGATAGGCTATTACTCAAAAACCATGATTCTTAAAAACTATCTGTCTGAGGCTATGGGATCATGTTAGGACCCTCTACAATAACCTCTGTCAGTTTTCTTTATCTCAAAGTCATTTTCCTATGGTGTCTAGTTTTCACTTGATAGAAAACGTGTCAAATGCAAGTAGTGTAAAGTTGCAAAGTGTTGCAAGTTTTTTTTGCAATTCATGTGACTAAAAATATTTCTCCAACACATCTTGATAGATATTTTTATGCTAGGCATGGTACAATTTTACACCCAAACACACAGAATTGTTCTGAGCTATGTTCAACTGGCTTGATCCCTTATGATGGCATGGAAAACAATCAAAAATAGAAATATACATACGACGGTTGAGAAATGTGAGCTTTCCACAAAAAAAATGCATGATCATTGGAAACTTGAAGTTAGTGGTTGTTGAAGAGTTTGAAGGAGAATATCAATAAAATATCTTTGTTTCTTTATTAATTTTTGTGCATTTTATTCATTTCCAGCCTATGTATGGGTTCATACAACAAGAGTTTTCTCTAAGATGATTTGAATCTATTGTAGAATGGTTTTAGCTTTTATTAGAATTGATTCTTTTGGAATTCTATCAATTTCCAAGCAACTTAGAAGTAGATTTCTGAAATAGGTCTAAACTTGCTCATACAAGGGTTTGAGTGTAATATGTTGAAATAGGCCATTCCACCTATTGTTCAGGCTATGTCTCAATGGAATGGGCCTGATGTAAGTAGGATAGGGAGTAGGAATAAGAAATTATCATTGGTAAAGGCATTGGAATATACTACTAACGTTGCCCCTATTGAAAATTCAGAATTTAGGCCTCAAAAGCAAGGCTAGAAGAGGTGAAAAGAAGAAATTGCTTGAGAATAAGTTAGAATAGGTTGGAAATAGAGTGAGTTTGTGGAGTTTGATGTGTTGAAAAGTTCTGTAAGTATAGGGGAGTTCAAAATTATGTTATGACATGATGCCCTAGTTGGTAAAATAGGGGTTTTCAATGAAAAAGAGAGGTTTGAGGGAGTAAAAATGGGTAAAGTCATGGGTTAGCATAATTTGGTGGTCAATTATGTTAATGCAAGAAGAATGAAGTGTTTTGGAAGAGGTTTTGAGGTTGTATGAGGTTCGGGTTCATGTTCGGGGGTTCAGTTCACCGGTTCGGCCAAAATGTTTTGGAGGGGGGTTTGGTTCGTTTTGGGTTTGTTAGTACAAAAATCATGTAAAAATAATATATATGTATATGCAGCCTAGAAGCATGAATAAAGATTATATCACATAAAATCATATAAACAACAAAACCACCATAAAATTGAATGTCATTTAAAACATGCATGATAAATATTCATCATTGAAACTTGAATTGTGGTAGCTTGATACACACAGTCTATTGATGCCAGGGTTCAGTTTGTATGATTTTGAAAAAAAAAGCCAATTGAGTAGAGTTATTTGTTGGAAACAAGCTACCCTGTGAGGGGGGGTGAATCGGTGTTGTGCAAAAATTAACTTTATAAACCTTTATGTTCAAAGCATTAACAAAATTCCACCATAATGCATAAACATAAAACAAATGAACACAACAACATAACACAAGGATTTTTACATGGAAACCCTGTTAGGGGAAAAACCATGGTGGATGGACAATCCAAAAGTTACTCTGAGTATACTCAAATAAAGTTTACAATAAAGGGAATGCACTTGCATTAAGGCACACTACCTAGAGCTCACTGCTCAAAGGGAAGGCTCATTGCCTTACAAAGAAAATCATATTAAAACCGTCTGAGAGTTTGAACTGAGAAAAATAGAATCTAAATATTCCTAATTATAATTTTGGTTTAGAACAATATACAATATTTTGTCCTGCATACTGATTTTGCACTTCTGCTCTATATTGCTCACACTCAAAATACAAATTCTTTATGTGCAAGTGAAACTACACATTATCGCTCTTCTACTCTTCTCTAATTCATAATTCGCATCAATATACAACTCATACATCATCCAAAATGATACAAATGATCTTATATATATATATATTTGCAACATAGAATTCAATTGCACTTTGTCGGTTTCAATATAGCACAAAAATAATTACAACTATTGGCTAGATCCTTAATTAAATATTTATGTGCATCCTCCAAAGTCAGTTAAGACATAGAGGGGACCCAAACAAATATGTACAAACACAAAAATACTTAACCAATTGCTTCTCATACATCCACAACATAATGCATTCATGAAGTCAGCTCTAATACAAGAAAAACTGAGAATAAACCAACTAGATCTACTAACTTCCACACGAATTGATACAAGCCACTACGCTTCAGTAGTAATAGAGATAATATACCAAAAAAAATTTCCTGAGATGCACAACATAAAATAATAACATGAAATATTCATACATATCGATGAACATAGTGTTACCAAATACTCTGTTCTTCATGATTAATCCTCAATAGTGTGTGTATCTAATCATCGATTAGAGTTTCCATTAATGACAATATCAAGTGATACTGCAGTGTCTCTTGCCAAAAATACCCCCTTTGGAATTGATGGTAACACTTAGTGAAAAATGACTAAGTGTTTGATCAGTACCAAGATAAAGTACACTATTGTCTCCAAAATTCCAAAAATACAATTCTCCCTCTAAGATGATTAAACATTTTTCACTGCACTCTTCTCCCCCTTTTACATGAATGGAAAAGGTAGGGAATACATACCAAAAATGGATTAATCAAAACTGTTATGCAAAAATGCTTCTTTAACTTACATAAGCTAAAAAATGTCTACAAAATATTTCTTCAGTTGCATCATATTTGCATCCCAAACACTTTTGAGACTCTCCATGATTGTTATGTGACCACAAATCAAGTAGGACTATGTCTCTACAGATTTAAAGTTGGCCGAATCACCAATTGCCATAGAGTCCTCTCCTTCCTTTAGAGCACTTGACATTATCTCAATTTTAGGACCAAGTATGCTTGTAAGTTCACTTGTTCTGACAACAATCTTATAATTCTCATGCTTTAAGCCTTTTATATTGCTAAGCACATACATCACTTCACCTTCTATTTTCCCAATACCACCAGTTAGCAGATCAAATAGTTTAGAAATAGTACTTAGCTATTTTTCCAGATATTTGATCTTCTTCTCATTAGCTTCAGTAAAATTTGAAAAACACAAACATGATTTGCACATCTAACCACCTTTTGACAAAGCATTTTGCACATTCTTTACACATGTGGCTAAAATAGGATTAGCTTTAGTGATCAATACTTTCAATCCAATAAAATTTTTGACATCAAATTATTTTTGTACTAGCACCATAGCAGATTTTTCTAGTGACTCAAAGTGTGTACTAACCGAGTTGATAAGCTTTTTCAATTCGCTGGAGGAGGAACCAATAAGAACTTTCACATAGGATGGCACTATCTTCTCCAATACTCCAGATGCAAGATTTAGCAGTTCACTATCTTCAATGTGTGACTTCAGTAGCTCTTTTATAGCTTGTGATTGAGAAAATGAAGCTACTTTCATCTTCTGGATCAGACTTAAGGTGGATAGGTCAATGAGACTTTCAATCAATTTTGGATCCAGTTCTTCTTTTTTTTCAACCAAAAATTTCTTCATTGCCTCAGAAGTGTCTTTTGCTTCAATTGCGATTGAATTTACATCATCTTTATTTTCTTCAATTGTTTCTTCCTTAATGATAGGTTTTGATTTATTTTTGTTAGAAATTTATGCCTCATCTTCCTGGCCCGGACCTTTGTTTTGCCTTGGAGCCCTATTTCTGGCCTTTACCGCCATACCACTGCAAACTTTCCTTGGTGGCTCGGTTGTGTAATTTATCACTTTACCGTGAGCCACCTTACTTGGTATGGAAATTAGGCAGTGTTACTGCCTTTCCATGATAGTCTTCTTCTAGACTGGCGGTGGCACGGTGAGTAGCAACAATTGGCATGGTGATTATCGCCATACTGTAGGGGTTGGTCGGAGGTGGTGAGGTAATGCGGTTGGCGGCGTGTTGGTGGAGCATGGCCTTATTTTCTTATCGTAGGATTTTCTCATTGGTGGCATGGTAGCATAGTAGCAAGTGGTAGTTGAAGGGTGGTGGTCTGGTGATGGTTACTACTTTACCTTGGATAGTGCTTGAGGAAGCTGTGGTGGCTACGGTTGATGGCTAGCGGTCAACATCAACAGTTATCGCCTTACCATCAGTGGTGAGATGTCTCACTACGGTGGCCATGATAAGACTGTTGGCGGTCTGCCTGGCAGTTACTGCCATACCACGGAGTGGCCTTTCGGCCCCTATGGTAGCACGGCTGACCGTTAGCAGTCTAGGTTGACAGTGTCACCGCCTTACTGGGGTTGTTTGGTGGTTGGGGTCCGATAGCATGAAGCAGATAGAGATAGAGTTTGGATGGGATCACTACCATATCGCAAAGGATATTTAGACTCAGAGTGGTAGCATGGTGGATGGCAGAGGTGAGCTTGGAGCTCAGCTGACTTAGCTTGACCAAGATTGACCAAAGGTCAGTGTAATGAACAAACAAAAAATCAACATGTGGCTTAGTGCTAGGATGTTGATTGGCTAGAAGCCAAAATAGTGTATAACAGTTATTACAGGTTGAGTTTTCAACTGAAGATAGGACCCGATTGAGGCAAGAAATTGAATGCCTAGGCGACTCGATGCAAGAAGATATGTCAGTGAATATCCTAATGATTATTGATTGTTTGGATAGGCTGAGTAGGTTAGCACATGGTAAGACATTAAGTAATCTCGCGTGCACGGGAGGAATGAGAGAGAGCCTGAGAGTGTTTGTGCGGTCCTAACTATGAACACTTTGTCTCTCAGTTCTATGAAGATGTGAACTTGTGGAGGCCATGTAGTTGGGCTGGCAGTGATAGTCATTTGTAAGGAGCTAAAAGGAATCTACATGATAGATCATTGAGGATATTGTAATCACGTGATGTTTCTATTTGTGTTTCCTGTATATTTCTCCAGATGAACAAGATGTGACTCCTATATAGGCTATGAGCCTGAGATTGTATTGTAACTATTTTCTTTTGCTGACTAATAAAATGGCTCAATATTTTGGAGTGGGGTTTTTTACTTGAAAATGTTTTCCCCACGTATATCTATGTGTCTACATGTTTGTCATTCATGGTGTTAGATTCTTCTATCTTGAATCTATGCTTGTGTTGAATCTGTTATAAGTTTTTCTTTTACTTTTCTTAGAGGATCAATGGGGGATTTACTATGGTTGTTTCTACTTTATGGTATAGTTGTTTGTGTCTTTGACATGATAAAATTGAAAATCACTAAGGCACTTTTGACTTAGACCTGTTCTATGATGACATAACTGACTCCATATCCCCAAACATTTTTAGGAATCTCTACCTTTTCAATTGATACATTTTCAGGTAGCTGCACTTCCATGGGAATTTTTGTGTTGTCCTCTGCAAGAGGAATCTATGAATCCTCAATTTTCATCAATTTTTCTTCTTCTGCTTCCTTTTCTAAACTAGATGGGGCATCATCAACATGATTTTCCTTAGTTATAACATCAATCCTCTCATTCAATAGTATTTCCCTCAGAATTTTCTATGTTTCTTTTGTGATTTCATTGGTTAGACCAATCATTAGCTTGTTAACCCTTATTTTTATTTTAAATTTATTTTGGGCCTTGTTCAAGAATGTCTTCATGTCATCCATAGACATCATAGGACACAATTTTGCAAGAATCATTTCTCTCATCTATTTATCTTCTATTATGGCATTAAGTCTCCTCATTTCCAAAATGTCATAAAGACTTTTGGGCAGATTAGGCATGATTTATATCAAAACTTTATTGAAAATATTCATGTGTTTTATTGTTGCTTCTTCAAGGATTCTTTTATCAGAATAATCAAAAGACTCATACCATTTACAAAGAGGTTTGAGATTACCATCCTTGACTAATGCCTTTTCAAATTATGCAACTGGCATACTTGAACTGTCAGTCTTTGTCCTTTTCTTTGCTTGAACATCTTTACCAAAGGGTTCTCCCTTTGTGACAGTTTCTACCTTGGTAGCTTGATGTTTGATTTCTTTGACACTTCATTGGCTCAGTTTTCTTATCATTAGAAACTACCAAATACACTCTTTTTCTCTTCCTTTTTCCTTCTTTGTCGGATCCCTTGGCTTCAGTTTTTATAGGGATGGACTTTGCTGCGGGAGCTGAATGGGATGTAGAGATTCAAGGTGTTCTAGTTCAAGAAGATGGTGTTGCTGAACCGACTGATTGAGTTTTAGCTATCTCTTTAGTTGCTTTCTTAGCTGCTTCAACTTCCATTTTCTATGTAGCTTATTTTAATAGTTCTACAGATATTCCCACACTCTCTGCAATAACTTCTACTTATTTTATAACTCTTTTAGCTACCAAAGGTTTCTTGAGCTCATTATGAACCTGTATGTCCTTCTGTGCATAGGTCTTGAACCTTTCTTTTGTTGGATCTAAAGGTTTACATAGCAAGTGTTGTGCATACATGTCCAAAATGTTCTCTTCAACTTCATACCCCATAGCTGTGATCCAGATAGTTCTTGGATCAAAAATTTCCATCATACACTGATCAACATCCATAATGAAGAAAATTGAATCTTTTTACTTCTCTACAATGGAGGTGGGAATTCTCTCTCTCACTTGCATCATAGCTTGAATTTTTTTAAAGCATCCCCAAATAGATGCATTCCTTATTTTGGTATCTTTAAAATTGTACAATAGATCTTTGATCTGTGCAACTACTAAATTTTCCTTTTGCCACTGAACCTTTCCATCTCTTGGAACTTCACCCATGAAATAATAAAATAAACACAAGAGAAAGTTACCATATTTGAAAGAGATTTTCTTATCTTTCATAATCCTTGCAAGATTCTCCATTAGCTGAATTCTTAGCAGTTCATAAAGATCATAATCTTCATTTTCCTTCACCATTTGGTAGGAGACATAAATTGTTGTGCTAGACATAGAGTTGTATCAGCTAGAATGATAAATCTTGTATCCAATGACCATAGATGCAAATTTGACATCTATATCAACACTGTTATCAATATTCATTACTCTTCTGTCATATGTAGATCCAATAGCATCAATAACCATTTGATTTTTCATAGGCTTTAGAATTGATAAACGACCGAAAGAGTTTAGACCAGTTACTGCACTGATAGCTTCCTTTTTAATTTTGAATGGAATGCTAAGCCACATAAATTCATCATGCACTCAACTCAAAACATAAAAAACCCACTTCAAATCTTCAAACATGGAAATTTGATAATCTATGTGAACTTCTTTGTTTCCAGGGTTTTATGTTTCATCTTTACACAATAATCTTCACCAATGATATGATTATTGTACTGATTTAGTAGTTGAGAACTTCCTAGTTCTTCACTATTGGTGTGATATAAACCCTAATGTCTTCTGTGTGTAAAAATCCATATGAAACAAATGAAAATGATCCTAATGGATCAGTCTCAAGAGAATTGTAAGGATTCCATTTGAATTTAGGACAAGGTATATCCTTGAATTCAACTACCAGAAGAGTATTCATTTTGACCAGATCATAATTTCACAAAGTTTTCTGAAAAAAATACCTTTTTCGCTAGATCAAAATTTGATTACCGAATCATTACCATGCTTGAATATCACCTCAATTCATCAATCTTCACTTTAGGGATCTCCAAACTTATTTTCTTCAAACGCAAAGTGACAAATGAAAAGTAGAAATGACCTTTTATCACTTGCATACCTAACTCTTCTGTATTAATAAATTATTTAACCCCAATACATTTAGTTACCTTTTTTTGTACACTATTATAGGTAAATATTTTGCAGACCTCCAATATAGCATACCACTTCCTCTAATGAGTTGAACATCTATTGAGCATCTACATCCAGTGTTACTTACCGGTTAAGGGGTTGTATGGTTTTCTTGAGTGCTCCCCTATTGGAAAAAGGTGCCTCAACTTGCTGGATTGAACTTCTGATTAAGACTTGACTAATTTTTCCTTATGTTCATGCCTTTACCACTTTACCACTGGGATCCTTTGGAGGTGGCGTGGTTGTGTAGTTTATCGCCTTACCGCAAGGTTGTTCAGTCAGTTTGGCGATTGGGAATTGGCACCACCATACCATAGAACACTTTACTCTATCTAGTAGTTGGGCAGTGCTACCGCTATACCATGGTGGTCTTTCGACCATGTCACAGTAGTGTGGTGACACCATCATACTATGGTGGTATTTCAGCTATGCCATGATAGCGCGGTGGCACCACCATACTATGAGTGCCTATGAAGCTTGGTGTGATAGCATGATAGAAGGAGCTTGGGGCACTATTGACCGATCAAACTTGACATACAAATTTATGGATGAATGGCATTACAACATGTGCCACGATCTCACTCGTTGATTTTAAATCAACAATTATTGGCTGAATGTTTAAATATTTGAAAGAGATATATGCATTAACTGTAAGATCTGATTCAGTGGTTGAGAAAATCCAAATTTAGGTAATTCTCTATAACAGTATGAAATGCTAGGGAGATCCGATGTGTGATTGCGGGGCGGTTTGATAAGAAATCGAGATTGCTTGTCATTGAAGTGTGTAATTAAATACACCCCATTGGTTGTTGATTGTAACAGATGAAAAAATAAGGCATAAAGACTAAGGTGACAGTGTAAGAGCTATTCACTATATGTTGTGAGAGCATTGTAACAATGAATGTAATAAACTGAAGTCTGTGAGGAGGTCGACTAAGTAATGTTGCTATGAGCTAACATCTAAGAGTGAAGTCTATAACTTTGTAAGTAATTTTTTACTGTCATACAAAGTGACTTTACTTGGTGTGGTGGGTTTGTCTCCCATACAAGTTTTCCCACGTATATTTTGTGTTATCTTTGTGTATTTTTTATTTCTATCTTTCCTGTTATACAATGATTCTTCATCTTAAACACAAGAAAGTCTTAAATAATGGTTTTTTTCACTTCTCTTCCGAGGTTTTAGCGTTAGGAAAGTGTATTATGCACCTCTTCTTTTCCTTTCACCCCCTAGACCAAAGGTCTCGAGACTAATTCCCAGAGGAATTACCAGAAGTAGGTTCTGGTGTTGGCACACTTTCTTTATTAGAGGTTTCTTTGTTTACCCATTTCTTTTACATCTGTAGTGACTTTACCTTTTCCTTTGATTTACTGCACCTTTTCTATTCCAACAGAATTTAGCAATGTGTCCAATTTTTTTGCAGTTATAGCACACAACAATTATTTTTTCAGACCAGTTGTTCCTCTGATTTCCTCTTGATCTACACTAGTTAGCAATATGGCCAAGTCTATTGCATGTATAGCATATGATATTTCTATGAAATTAATTCATCATATTTATACATTCATTTGACTTATGACCAACCTTATGACAATTAAAACATTGACTTGAGAAAGATGGACCAATTTGATTCATTTTACTTCTACATTGAGTATCCATGTGTCCAAATTTATTACAACTGAAACAATATCCATTAAATATCTGAGCATTAGGTTGCCTTATTAGATACCTTCCGGATTTTTTCATTTCATTTCATTGTCTGAATCTCTTTTTTTTGGATATGGAACTTTCTCCTTCTTCATATCCAAGACCTCACTTGTCACCATGAGTCCTCTAACTGATAATTAGTTCATCAAGCATAGAATAGCTAGCTTTGAACTTCTCTTTGTACTCTTTTGCAGCAAAAAAATTATTTATGAGATCATCTATATTCTTTTCAAGTGCCTCTTCAATGTTTTTAGATTGTTCCAACTCATCATCCAATTGATTGCATAATTCATATTTTTCTTTTAGGGATTGTTGTAGATTGTCTTCAATCTCCTTGGTCATCCTCATCATGATAGATTCCATCTCATTCTTTAGGACTGTATTATCTTTGGTAAGCTTTTCACATTCTTTTTGTCTTTTCTTTTAGGGCTCGATTGAGTTGTTATTCATCAATGCTCTTACCATCGCTCTACTTAATCTGATCACATAGTTCCTTTCTCTTCTCTCTAGACTTATTGATTTTGTCTTTCAAAGACTCGATGAATTTTTCAGCATCTAAGAGGTTTGCTTGCAATTTCTAAACTTCAACCTTTGATTGATCAAGATCATCTAGGGTCACCAAAAGCTATTGTTGAATATTGCTTGAATCCATTGAAACACCTTCCAAGATCTCCTCAAGTGATTAGACTTCTTTTAGAGGATCTAGCTCTGATACCAATTTTTGGAACAAGCTACCCTAAGAGGGGGGGTGAATCATTGTTGTGCAATAATTAACATTATAAACCTTTATCTTCAAAGCATTAACAACATTCAACCATAATGCATAAACATGAAGAAAATGAATACAACACCATAACACAAGGATTTTTACGTGGAAACCCTGTTAGGGGGAAAAAAACGGTGGATGGCCAATCCACAAGTTAATCTGAATATACTCAAATGAAGTTTATAGTAAGGGGAATGCACTTGCATTCAAGCACACTACCTAGAGCTCACTGCTCAAAGGGAAGGCTCACTGCCTTACAAAGAAAATCATATTAAAACCATCTGAGAGTTTGAACTAAGAAAAATAACATCTACATATGCCTGATTATAGTTCTAGTTAAGCACAATATACAATATTCTCTTGCCAAAATTATCATCATTATTCAGAAATCATAAGAATTTGTTTAGTACACTAGCCATTTTCATGTCTTCTTCCAGTCCCAAACATTATTTTGTATCATTGTTACATTGGTCTTGAGAGTTCTAGCTTAATATAGCTTCAAAATACAAAATCTGGTTTACCTATGTAGTGTAATAGTGGCGTAGGCAAATTTTTATTTGAAAGAACCAAAGGGTGACTACACAATTGAAGTGTATAAACACATATATTTTGTAATATAAAATATACTTTTTGAAATATTTTTATGAATCATTTCATGCAAGACCAATTGAAAACATGTTTTTTTCTTTTACATAATTTTTTTTAGCGTCAATAAATTAATATTCAAGACAAACCATGAAGGAAAACAATGATCAATGCTAGGGCTAACCAATTAATAAGTATACACGTGAATAAGTAAAGCATTGACATGTGAATAAGGGAAGCACAAGTACTCAAATACGTGTAAGCCTTGAAGTATACATTGGAACACGTGTAAGTCACAAAGTATACATGTCAGTTGTAAAGTATACACTTTAATACATGTAACTCATATCTATTGAACCATGAATTTAGAATGCAAATATGGACACCATCGATAAAACAATATTTGTATTATCCAAATAGCCATGTAGGCATACATCAATATATGCCAATATAATTATGAAATATAGGTACAAAATAGACATATAGGCTTATGAGAATGCCATATAGGCATACAATGTTAATTATATCCAATACAAAATATGTACAAAACTGCCATGTAGGCATACAAAAAGGGGCTCTAGAATCAAAAGTCATTTCTCTCCATGCTCTCAAAATAAAATATTTCCCTTTCCTTGTCGATTGGATGGTGATACATCTATCACTTATTTATGTTGTGCTTGAGGAGTGCTCCTGCTACTCCTCCTAGTGTTTAGTTCTTCATGAAGTTTTAACTGTTACAATAAGAAGGAAAGACTATAGAATTTACATTATAAAAAAAATGATATATTTAACAAAATAATAACTTACCACCATCTGATGATCACTCTCCATGAGGGAAATATTCGTACGCCTAGGCTGAGGTGTGCTGAAGCCCTGTATAAACAAATATAAATTAAAACACAAATACATTATGGTTTTATTTTTCACTCTAACTAACATCTATTACAATGAAAGTAAATTGAAATTTAGTAATTTTCCTCATACCTCCCCTGTCAGAGCCATTGAGGATTCTATAGCAGATGAAACACCAATCTCCATTTCCCTCATCACATTCAAAGGTGTTTCTTCTTGGAACAACTAAAAATAAAACAAAAAATTATTCAATCACGAAAACTACAATAGTGATCCACGTCATGACTTATAATTTATGAGATAATAAAGAAAATTTTGAGTACTTATTAAACTATATACTTCTGACTATCATGCTTACTATTTCCCCTATCCATATCTTGTTCAAAAGCACATTTTTTTAGGCTTTTACCTATAGCAGAAAGCTGGTGAACCATTTGATAAAATTCTTTCATAGACATGTACGATAACTGTGGTGGCATAGAGAAGGCAGTGAAGTGTTTGAAAAAATTCCTGAAAGAAATAGGGTCTCGTGGTGATGGAATGCCATTAGAAAAAAATGTACATCATGGGATTCCATTACCATAAGCCCACATTTCTTTGAGGCACTTTTTTAGACAATTCATTGCCTTCTCTATGGTATTATTGCTTACTATTATGCTTTGATAGAAGTTTTTCCAAGAATCCATAGTTTGTTGGAAAGCACCTATTTTAGGCTTTTAGCCATAGCAGCAAGGAAGTGAGTAGTTTGATAAAATTATTTAGTACACATGTATGAAAAATATGGTATCATAGAAAAGGTGGTCATGTATTTGAAAAAATGGCTCGAAGAAATGTGGTCTCATGGTGATGGAATGGTATTCCATCACCATGAGACCACATTTCTTCAAGGCATTTTTTCAACCTACTAACTGCCTTGTCTATGCTATTGCTTACTATTATGCTTTGATATATTTTTTCCAAGCATCCATAGTTTGTTGGAAAGTTCCTTTTTTAAGATTTTGGCCATAGTAGTGAGGAAATGAACGGTTTGATAAAATTATTTGGTAGACATGTATGGAAAATGTGGTAGCATAGAAAAGGTAGTGTGTTGTTTAAAAAAGTGTTGCAGGCGCACCTTTACAAGAGCATGCCTCCATGAGGAAAATTTAGGATTTTGAGGTTGTATAAGTATTTTAATGATGTCATAAGTCTTAAATAACCATTTTTGAGTTTGTAATGGTCTTTGGTAGTCATTTTAGGCATAAATTGTAAAGTTGCAAAATCTTAACAAAAGTTGTCAATCAATGTTGTAAAAATATAAAAAGGTGCCAAGTGGAGGAATATGAAGAGTCAAAGCAGTTGTAGAGGAAATATTAGGCACTTAAGAAGTTTAAATTATTTGGAAAGTTCTTAAAATATGTGACTCATCGCTGTCAATTATTGTTGAAGAATTTTGAGCGAGAAAACTTATAAAATATCACTATTATACTACTATTTTATGTGTTTTCCTCCATCATCTACCAGTGTACCATTCCGTGCAGGTGGTAGAGCATTTGTAATGTGTGTGAATTTAAGGAGTTAGGTGTTGGAATCAATTTAATACTAATTTGAGTGTTTGATATTGAGTTTCAAGCTTTTGGTGGCCTAATTTCTCTAGGCGGTTAGAAAATAGGGGCTAAGGGTTTGATTACCCAAATGAACTAAAAAGTCATTTCCACCTTTCTATAGCTAATTTTTCTTGCTGGAATGGATCGATGTAAAGTAGTAGGTGTAGAAGGTAAGGAATTTGTTTGGTGAAGTTTTGTGTTAGTTCTCCTCGCTGCCTTAGTGAAAAACGAGTTTTGGTGCCTTTTAAACAAGGCTAAAGTGAGTGAAAAGAGGATAGGGGTTTAGAAGTGGATATAATCCCATAAAAAATATGAGAGTAGGTGAATTGGAGGGTTTTAAGAAGATTTGAGAGGTTGTAAGTGGTCAGAGAAGTGAATAAGTGAGAAACCCTAGATGAAAGAGGGTGAAATCTAGTGAAAAAGAGTGATTTTGTGAAGGAAGTATATGTAGATCTTTGGGGAAGCACTATTTGAGGATGGAATGAAAATTTAAATGCATAAATAAGCCTGATTTAAGTGATTATAAGCTTGTGAGAGGTCAAGGAATAATAGTTTCAATAAGCCCTAATTGATTGCATGGAAAGTGAGGGTTTTATGAAAAAGGGTCTAAATGAGCGAGAGGAGACCTAAAAGTTGAATAATATGAGGTTTTCTTGACTGTCTTTTGATTTTTTGGAGGTTTCAAGTGTTGGTTGTGTGTTTGGAGAGGCATCTCTTTGAAAAAGAGGCCTAATTATGGCCTAATTAAATGTTAAAAGCCAGATTTGGGATAGTTTCTCCAAAAGAGTTGCAAGTGAGTTTCATATATGTAAGAGTAGAACATAATGGGTGCTTAGTTTGGAGCATAGACAAGGCAGTGAACTATTTGAAAATATGCCTCAGTAAAATGTGGTCTCATGGAATGCCATGACAAGAAAATTCAATTGGAAGCTACTCCTAGGCTTATTACTTATGCTATGTGAAGTAATTGCATCACTACTTATGTTGACTTTCTAAAAAACTATATTGTAGTTGAAATTTTGTCATCTATAAAAATCTAGTTATTAGTTATGGAATGTGAAGTAATGCTTTGAGTTTGAATTATGTGTAATTCAACACAATAAAAAATATGAATATAAAATACACAAATCTATTAAGTACAATTCATTAGTTAAACTCTTTAATCTATTACCTACGTGAAGGTTTGACTAAATCCACTAGCACTAGGAAGTGTTCCCTCGAAACCTCCAATATTAGCCTATTCAACATCCAAAAACACATATTAAAATACCATTCATAAAACAATGCTATTGAAATATAATAAATTTACAATTGTTTACTAGTTACATTCCCCACTGATATGTGTACTGCATAAATAAGTAGGCGTAGGGCCAGTGTATCTAGTATCAACATTGTGACCCTGCAAGTTTATTAAAATCATAAAACTAAATTAGTTAATATTGCATTTCAAAATCTAAATTTAATAAATTAAATTCAATGAAAATGCTAACTTTTACTTGAGTATCAATGTTGTATACGTCATGCAAAATGTTAGTTTCCCTCTTCATCTCCATAGTTGTAGATGGATCCTATGCACCATCCTCCTGAGTTTCAATAGGGTCATATGAACAAGTCACCCCACAATATTGACACACATGGGATTCCACCTGTCAAAGACTCCCCTGGATGGCACTGTATAAGAGGGATAACATGCTAGATAACACTTTGCATAAAAGAGATGATGACCTACAGAGTCTCTACATCAGTACTCTTCTTCACGACGAAAGGGATGACGATGTGCTCATGAGGAGGCCTAGCAAGAGGTCATCTCACTTTCCACATAGGATTTGGCTGTGCACCGGGTCTATCTTGTGTCGAACCCCCAAATATCCCATGGAAGTCCCTCAAATCAAAATATTTTGGGATTTTTTTAAAGATGAACTCAGTGTATGGTTTCCTAAGGAAATATTGTGGGACTTCACAATTGTTGCATGGTGGGTCATCAAAAATCATGTACCACCTATCCCAAAAATATTTCATAATCTCTTGGTGGTGGGACCAATGAATAGGAAACCTCTTTGCATTGAAGGAGATATTTCCATTTGACCATGGGTTAGTGAATAATGCACACAAATCTAATTTTATAATTATTAAATCTTTTACTTCTTTATATGATAATTTATCTTGATAAAAAGGCCTAGGGGTATGTGTAGGATCATGATGGGCCAAAAAGTGGTGATATGTAAGTGATATGATGGCCCATGTGGCTGACGACTTTTTTTTTACCCAAAATTGATGAAATGAAAAGGGTTTTTAAAGGATATTCTCATCTTTCCACCAATATAAATTATGCCTTACTTTGAATTTAATAAATAATTATTATCCATTTTCTATTTTAATTACGACTAAAGTCCTGATTGATAGGTTGATTGAAAAAAATCTGTAGCTTTTAAATGGTATCACATTTTTTGAATCCAAAACATCTGTCAAATTCTATGATTCACATACTATAGGATTAAAACAAAACAATTGAATTTCATGAAGTTTTGACCAAGTTAAGGTGGTCAGACATATGAGTTTTAATATTTTTTAAAAGTTGTAATAAAAAACAATAATTAATTATTTACTTGGAAAATAAATACAAAAAAATATGCATCACATCGGGACATGATTCATCTACTTATATTTAAACTCTTATAAAAAAATATTATAATTTTATTGTGGTTAGGGTGGTTAGATAGACACGTACTTCTTATTTTTCATTGAAATTTAAGTACTGCTGCATTGAAATTTCAAATTTTCACCAAATAGATTTTTATTTTTTTTAAATAAACCTAGTATTTTAGAAACTATATTCAATTTTCTACAGATTCTATTCTTACATAGTTTTGAAATAATATAGGTAACTTATTCAAATTTTTGCATCGAGTTTCCTAACTTTGATTTTTTGAATTTTTATTGCCATTTAAGGGCCTGTTTTTTCCATGATGATCCTGCACATACCCCTAGCCACCCACCTCCAATCCTGCCACCGAGATAATTTTTTGCTAATTGAATCTACAGTTTTTAACATATCTTGCAGTGAAGTTTCTAGGGTCATTATTTTCATAGTTGAACCGTTTGGATTGTTCAACCTCTCGATTAAATCCTCAATTTGTTTTTTATTGTTCTCAATTTCACCCATTAAATTTTGTTGAGTGTCAGGAGGGTATTGAGGGATTCGTGAAGGAGGTTGTTATTGTGGTTGAGGATTTCATTACTAATGATTTTCTTGTTGAGGATATTTTTCTTGTTGTGGATTTTGAGGAGAGTTTCCAGGTTGACTAACATCTCCTACAATTTCAAAAAATAAATATCAAATACAACCCAAAACTAACAAATTCAAAAAAAAAAAACAATCATTGCCTGTTTGACCTCTTCATCAATGTGGTGGCATCCAGGTGATGAATCAGATACTATTGATGAATATTTTTGCAAAAAATCTCCTCCTAGAATGCGAGCACCGAATTTTGGGGTTTTTGGCCATAGGCAACAACAAAAAAAGTCACAAATGAAAATGAATTTTGAGATTTTTTTTTAGTCTTTTAACATGCTGTAACATGAGCGCGTTATAACACACTCACGTTATGGGATTGTGGTGGGTGAGACTCAGGCTTGACACACCAAGCCATAATGTGACTGTGTTATAACATGCTCGCATTATGAGTTTTCAAAAAAAATTAAAAAAGTGGCCACAAAATTACTACCCATCTTCATGCACCCACCCTCGATCAACCTATCAATTAGGACTTTAGTCGTAATTAAAATAGAAAATGAATAATAATTATTTATTAAATTCAAAGTAAATAATAATTTGTATTGGCGAAAAGCTGAGAATATCCTTTAAAAACCCTTTTCGTTTCATCTAGATTTTGGGTAAAACTAAATTCATCAGCCACATGGGCCATCATATCACTTACATATCACCACTTTTTGGCCCATCGTTATCCTACACATACCCTCTTCTAGAATGTCAATCTTGAAAGCCTTGATTCAACCATGAAGTGGCTCAGATAGACCCTCAATGAAAAGAATGACCAACCTTTGCTCTGAGATATTAGTCACCATGAATTCCAATCGCTGAAACTCTGAAATATATGTATCCATTGATCCAATCTTCTTAAGCTGTGCTAGTTCACAGAAATGAAGCTCAAGATCCCTCTAATCAAACTTATCTATCATTTTTTGTGTGAGTTCCAAATAGGATGTGATATTAGCATTTCCCAATGTGACAAACCCATGATACCACCAATCGTGTGCTTCACCATCCAAATGTAGAGTAACATACTTGATGGCTTCAGTCTTCAACATAGGGTTGAGCTAGAAATAAGTATCCAAATTCTGAACCCAAGATCTGGTTATGCATTTAATAGACCCATCAAAGGAAGGGATTAAAAATTTCCCAACCTTTCATTGTAGATCTTGGTTTTGCTGCCCTCTATTGTTGTTTCTAGGTCTATTCCCGAGTTTGAGATTACAAAAATCTATGAATGACATGGCAACATGAAATTCATCCCCCAAAGAATTATATTGTCTCAAATAATCCAAGAAACCCTCATCTTGTGCTTGTTGCTCCTGATTTCTAGCAACTTGTTCTCCCAAGAATTGAGGCATGAGAGATCTTGGTGTGACTCTGCTAGCTGCCCTAGCATTGCTTTGAGTGTTTTCATTGGATTTTTCATTATTATCATGTCCACCATTATGAGCATTGTTCCCATTATTGTTTCCATTATTCAAAATTTATATGAGAGTCTGTGTCAACTCCTACCCTCCTCTATCCATCTCTTCCATCATTTGTTGTTTCCCTCTAGCAAGGTCACTGAGCATATGCTAAGTGTTGCTCTCTTCCATGAGCTCAAACAAATTCAAACCTTTTCTCAACCTTCTATAGAGATTTTCAAATGGGATGCGATCTAGAATCTCTTGATTATATTCATTCATAACCCTCATAGGTTGGTAGGAATGCTAGCTGTGATACCACTATAAAGTGCCCTGCCAAATTTGATCAAAAACCTCTGATTTTCTGCCTTAGAAATTTCATCAAACACTTGGTGTACAGATTGATATATGTTGGTTTTTGTTTTTGTTTGAATTGTTTTGGTTTTAAAAGATGCCAATGATGTTTTGAGTGCTTTCCCAACAATACAAATTGACTATTCTTGAAATAGAAATGTTATGCAAGATATTTTAGTATTTTCAAATGTAAATATATGACTGAAAATGATAACTACAACTAATAGACATTTAGTCAAACACTTAGCATACAAACTATTGAGGCAAATATGAAGTTACAACACCAAGCAATTTTGTCAAACATATTGTATGCATACCCAAACTCGATTTTACTATAAGTAGATGATGTAGACACTGAAAATTGGTCTAGTCCCATGAGTACCACTTTCGACATAATTTTCTAGTGCTCATGGTCATGATTAAATAATGTTAATTATTTAACTATTTCCTAAAAACATATTTCTTCTATTAATTAAATAACCTTTTAATTATTTGATTAATTAAATAAATCCTATTTATTTAATTATGTCACTAATTAACTAATTTTTTTTTCTGAATTAAATAATTTATTATTTAATTTACCTTTTATCATATTTCAACTATAATTAAATATTCTTTTCAAATTATTTTAATTATTCAATTAACCTTTTCAACAGTCAATTAAATAAATTATTATTTATCTAATTAAATCTTTTCAAATTTCGAATATTGAATTAAATAAAAATTTAATTCATAAAAAGATTTATTTCTCTCACATTCTTCTATCACCTACTTAACTAATTATTCACTCACCATCTGACTCAAGATCTATTTAACTCTATCAGTTATCTCTGGATTCAATATCTGATCTTCTCTACGAAAGGACTCCCTGTCACAACCAGTTAGTTATCTAGTTAAGACTCATATGTATGCACATATTTAATAATTAAATATCTTTATTTAATAATTAAATATCTTTAATTAATTAATTAATTCATGTGTGAATTTGAAAAAATCATTCTCCAAGTTCTAACTTTATCCTTTTCATTCAAATTCCAATTCTTCTATTTTCAAAGACTTTCAACTAAAGATTAAATCATTTATTTAATCTTGATATCTTATTCAGCCTATTTTCAAACAATCTTAACACCAAATTAAATTATTATTTAATTTAATCTTTATCCTGCAGAATTTCCCAACTCACATTCTAACTAACACAAAAATCACATCGCATGACATTCAAAAATCTTGATCATTGATCTCTCTTTCGAATTTGAGCCGATCGTTCGAAAACCAATTTTTTTATAAATTGGCTAACTTTTGACATTATTCCTCCTCCCGAAATCAATACTTTTAGAAGAAATTATTAATCTTCGATATTTTTCTGTAAAACTCACATCAAGGCTATGCTTGCATAAATACTAAAAATCTAAGGGCAAAAATACCATCATGGAAAAATGGAGAAGGACAATCAAGATAATTCGAAGAGGTGGACTGATATTCAAAGAGATTGTTTCATATTATTGCTTTATTTACTGTTTTAGTTTATTTACTTTGTTCTAGTTGTTTGATTTAGATTAATTCATGTTTAGATTAGATTTAACCATATTTGATTGCAGTGCTATTTTATCTATGTTACATTTGGTGAACCCGACGTGAAGACACTTTAATCTTCACGAATCCATTCCACTTTTTTGATATTTATTTTGTAGATATCGTATGGAAAACCGCATTTGATTGACAAAATGACGCATTTGACTTTGTGAACCTCAATTGATAAATTCCAAAATGCATCCAAGACTTTCACAACATATTTGACTAATAACAATGCGACACATATGTGGGTTAAAATGACGCATCTGGTTGGTAACACTTTCTAATTTTATTTTTTTGTATTTTCATTTTTTCATATTTTTCGTTTTGTTTTTCGCTAATATTTTGTTTGTAGCATGTGATTTAGGAGGATAAAATTTTTTTTTGCAGGACAAAGCGTAGAAGATATTGAAAACCAAACCCATTTTCTTTTAGGACGAAGCATAGAAGATATTGAAAACCAAACCCATTTTCTTGTAGGACAAATGACGAAGACCAATAAAAATACTAACAAAGTGCATGCAGGACCTGTTGTTGAAGACTATAGATATTTAAAATGAAATTTTGTGTTTGGTAGTTAGAAAATTGTCATTTGCATTAAAATTAAGTAGTGTTATTCGTGTCTGTTTATGTTTAGTGTAGAACCTTGATTCAGTATACCATAGTATCCTCTCCCCTTGCGCATTCATGTGATCCTAGTGTAAGAGAACTAGTTAATAACTCTAGAAATTTAGGCATGTGTTGGTGGTTAAGAGTAACCAGTGTGACTCAAAACCAATGACGAGCTTTTTCATTGAGCCACTCCCAACCGTTATACAAATTTTAATACTTGAGGGAAGATCAATATTACGAGGATCCCAACAAACAAGCTATTGATTCTCAAGTACCCTTGAGGTGTGTCAAAACCTGTAGAGCCTAACCTTTGTAGACTGGGATGATATTTCCTCTCGCATGGCTCTTCTAAACAAGTTCTCGAAATAAAAATCCAACTTGTTGTAGTTTTTTCCAGAATCCCATCTATTTAGTGGTGTAGCAGGTCAGACGTGTGAAGCTGTCTCAAATACTTATGGTTCATGTGTAGAGTAAAAATTTATTTCATGGGAGTTTCATGGGTACAGTAGCTTGACTTCCCCGCATAAGTGAGTGTCATGGTGGGGAGCCAGTGGGGTCAAGCTACTAGTCATCCACCTTGAATATGTTTAGATAGAGAAATCCAATTGAGAACTTAGTAAATATTGTCCAACACATTCTAGGATTGTACTTGTCTTCTGATTTTAACAGATTCATAGACGTCAAATTAAAAACACTTTGTCTTATGTGATTGTTTTTTATTTATTCGTCAAAACTTGGTTATGTAACTTAGTCAGTCGTAACTTTGTCATTGGAAAACTGCAATTATAAATAGAGTCACAATTTTCAAATCTCGAACCACATGTATCTTCGCAAGTCACAACTGTCAAACGAAAAACCGCATGTTTCTATCAACAAATTTAATTTTTAGAGTATAGGTACGAAGTCACATTTGTCATAGTTTAAACCACATCTATTAACAAAAGTTGCATTTGTCTATCAACAATTGTGACTAGGTTTTGTCAGTTAGTCACATCAACTCATCTGCAACCTGAGTCGCAATTGACTGTCAACCAAAAAAAAACCTCGAAAACTACAAACTCGGTCCGAAAAATAAATTGTCTTTTTCACTTTTGTTTCTTACTTTCAACCTTGGATAAAAACTGAAAAAATTCTCAAAAACCTTTCATTATCTAGGTGTCATTTATGTCTTTGAAATAGTCATCTTAATTGCAAAAAATTAGACACCCCATAGGAAATTTACATACCATAGAATAGAAAAAATTTACATGTCATTCGATACTTTCATGCTTTGATTTGTCATTATCATTGATCCTAGGCACTATTGTTCTATTAGTGAATCCTTCCAGCTCAATAGTCTAGTTTAGAAAATTCACCTTGTCATTTTTCTTTGTCCTACAACAGGTTCCTTGGTAAAGTGAGTCATAGCTTTGGATTATTCCATAGGTGGTAGGTTATACCCACTTAGAATAATTTACCATCATAGTCTATTTAAATTTTGCATATTTCCATCTTAGCGTATGTCATCCTGGTATACATTATTTTAGAAATCTTTGATTTTAGTGAATATTTTATATTCAGAAAATCCCAAAAACATAGAATAGAACATATCATTTTAGACATAGTTTTTCATTTCCCCTTTTGAGAAACACTTTCATGGTTGAAACAAAGGATAAGAAGAAACAAAGATACATGTCAGACCCTAATGAATTCATCAATCCTTTCAAAAACCAACCATCAGGGAAAGAGAGACCACACAAAATTTTTCTTGAAAAACATGTCACTAGAGACACAAATGGAAACATTTTTTCTGGAGACATAGACGCTGTCGTGCAAGATCCTGAGTTTGCATCCTTTATGGATGAGTTTTTGGAAAATGATCCCCAACAATATCAAGCGAAGTTGTTAGTGGAAGGTGCCACACTACCATTAGGATTTGACGCTCACACTTTGAAAATAACATATACTTAACCAGTGCAAACCATGATGTCAAGTGTCTCTGTTCCTCAAATTACTACAACAATAGCAACTGGCATACCTACTTAAACATCATCAATTGTAAACACAACATGAGGTTTAAAATTCATTGTGGGAGAATCTTCATCAAACCCCTTTGGCACCAATACTACTGGTAAAAGATCCAAAGTTGGCACAAACACAACTATACCTCATACAAACACTAGTACCGCCATTCCACAAATAGGGCTTACACATAAAATTCCAATAGGAAATATTCCTATACCAAATCATAACATTCCAATAAGAAATATTCCTATATCGAATTAGAAAATTCAAATAGGATATATGCCCTCACCAAATCACAATCCATCATAGAACATAGCATTTCACAACAATTACATTGATTGAAAAAATTCAAATAACATATCTTTGACATAGGTAGATGTTATCCAAAATCAAATGAATATCCTTCAACGAAAAATGGACACTATGTCTATGCCAGGAAAATGAACTATCTCAGTGCAAGATTTATGTTCATGTCCTTTTGACAAAGTGCTATACATGACACCCTTCCCACATAGATACATTATACCGAATTCGCCTAATTTTAATGGGAAAAGGAATCCTCTAGAACACTTTAGATAATTCTCGATAACATGCATGGACATCTCATATGACCCCACGTATTTAATGACACTTTTTCCATGAACCCTTGTCAGGATAACACTAGAATGGTTCTCTAAACTACCATATGGCATAAGATCATGAGGTGATTTATCTGAGAAGTTTTTCAAACACTTTGCCTTCAACATAGACAATGAAATAACACTAGCTACCTTGTGTCACACCTCACAAGAAGGAGGCAAAAATTTCACCACTTTCTTTTAGAGATACCAGAAAAACAAAAGGCCACAACATTCCTTGAAAATCTTCATCTGAAATTGAGAAGTGACTTAAGAGTACATTGTTGTACCTCATTCCTAGACTAGGTACAAAAGGGCATTATTCTTGAAAACAACCTTATTAACAAAGGAGGCATTAAGGTTTCAAGCAGGAACCTAGTTGTTCAACATGAAAATGCTCCCAATTATAGAAAAAAGTTCTGGTCTAGAAACAAGAATGTAAAAAATGACGATATTGTTGATGCTAAGAGCCTACATGCGACACCGATCATCACAATTAGAGGTTACAAATCCAATCAATACATGATGATTAATCCAGATCAAACAATTTTTTTTTTCCAAAATTCACAACAACAATGACCACATAGGAGATTTCCTAAACGTGAATTGACCTCGTTGGGGGAACCAATTGAGACAATTTTCAAAGAACTGATCAAAAATAATCTCCTAAAACCTCTGGAACCAAAACAATATGATCTTGGATAGTGTAAACCTTCATGGTGGGAAGATAATGCCTGTTGTGAATACCATCAAACAAAGGGACATAACCTACAACAATGCCGAAAATTGAGGAACATCATACAAGATTTTGTTGAAGACAGAACCATATAAGTCAATGGGCATAAACATACCAAGAACAATGATCATAAGGTCTTCACAAATCCATTACATGACCATGGGAAAGAAAAGGCCTCCAGTTCGGGAACTAAGAATAATACCTCAGCCAATTATAATAGTGCTAAGTATGATTATAAACTAGGTACCATTATCAATCATAATCTGAGTTGTCGATGAAAATATCTATACCATTACCATAAAGAAACATCCTGAATGTGTTGTCAATAAACGCAGAACCAAGATAACCCTTCTAGGTCCTTCTTTAGAACCACCAACACATTCTTCCAAGTCTAAGTATAATTTGCTTGACCAGCTGGGCAAGATCCCAACACATATATCCATCTTGGAATTGCTGACTATATCACCAAATCATCGAGCCATTCAAGACAAAGCCTTGTAGAACACTACTATCCCTACCAATATATATTTCAATCATTTTAGAGAAATGGTAGGGTATTTAACCAATTCCCATCATTCCAGATTCTCTCAACATGATTATTCAACCGAAAAGACCCATCAGAAAAATCCATTACACCTTGAAGTTCTAGTCCATCAAACCAAATTTAGATGAGTCTTGGTAGACAGAGGAGCAGGGTTGAACCTTTGTACCTTAAAATTTGTTAAATCATTAGGATTCTTAGAAGCATGCATGGACACCACTAAGAGTAGAGTCATTAAGGCATATGACGATGAGAAAAGATCATCCAAAGGAGTTGTTACACTCCCCATCAGGATTGGCCCTGCAGTTATGGACAGTAGCTTGCAAGTCTTCGATCTCACCCTATCATATAAGCTTTTTTTAGGTAGACCTTGGATACATAAAATGAAATCTGTACCTTCCACATATTGTAACTGAGGATTTTTGTGCAAGATTATATTGTTAGCAAACATATATGCATATTATATAAAACCCACAATAATCAATGGAATGCATAGGAAATAAATAAAGAACAAAGATGAAACGAGCTCACCCAGTCCTTCATCCTCCATGGCTGACTTCCATTTTACCTTCTAGCTTGCTGAAATGTAAAGTATGCCCTCGGATTTGATGAGCAACTCTATACTATAGACTAGACCTAAGAAAAGTGTTGAAGGATTTCCTAAATACCTATGCAAAAGAAATTAAATCCTATATGCAATTAGCTAAATGATAAAAACTAAACAATCTTAAAACTCAAAGAGATTCAAATATCATTCAAGATTAAATTAAGAGATGCAATATTATTCAAGATGTCGAAAATGAGGACAAAATTGGCATTTTATAGAAAATGCAATTTTGGATGGACGAATGAGATTGAAGATTGGGAAATGCCCTAGAATCAATGGTCAAGATTCAAAATGGAACCTCTCAATTAGGGTTAGGGCAATATTTCAAAATAAGTGGACAAGATTTAATTTAAGAAATTAAATCAAGAATGGAGAATAAATGTGAGAGTGAGATGAAAATTAGTAAAATCAAAAGGATAAAGATTGAATAAGAAGATGAGATTTGAAAAATCAAGAATTTTATTAATTACTTGATTTATAGAAGAATATTACCATTTTGAATTAAAATTAATTTAAAATATGGATTTAGTGTGATAGTAAATAATTGATTTTAAGATTATTTACTAAAAGAAGTGGCAGTTAACTATGTGAGGCCATTTTAAATAAATTATTTTATTTAAAATGAGGGAAATGTCAAAGAAGGAAATTAAATAATTAAAAATAATTATTTAATTTAGAGAAGGTGATAGATTAATTAAATAAATTAATAAATCTATTTAATTATAAGAAGACTTGAGAATTAGTGACATATTAAATAAATAAATAAAATATATTTATTTAATAACCAGGAGGACATAAGTGGCAAAGATTAATTAAATAAATTGAGAACTTTATTTAATTACACAAAGATATTAGATAATTAGTGACACATTAAATAAATAAATAAGATATATTTGTTTAATAATCATGAAGAATAAAAAGATATGAATTAATTAAATAATTATGAATTATTTAATTAATAGTCGAAGGTGGACATAAGACATAATGAAAATGTAATAATTATGCTAGGACGAAAGTGGTAAAATAGAGCTTGCAAATCTAGGTCATTTTTATGTGTCTACACATATCACCAGTGTCTTAAATTCCTGTATAATGGCACAGAGGTCACCATTGATGGTGATCTAGATCCTTTTCAATATTGCACAAGCCTACCTGAAATACCACAACAATAGGTGCTAGTTAACCAAGAAGCCTTATCATATATTTTATCCCTGTATGTTGATCCATCAACTCTTACTGATTCTATTACATCGCAACCACAATCATCCACTCCTAAGGTCGAGATCCAAGACAAGGGTTGTGGATAATATCACATGAAGGCATCCTATTGTGTCATTCAGCTGGTTCCACCTATGTCATATGGTTTACCCACAACAAATAGGAAGCGGTTGGTTGTTATCATACATGTCCCTCCTATAATGGCATTCACAAAATGGGGAGAGTTAGGTAAGGAAGCTATGGACCAAGAAGATTTCACCTCCTAGTTGTATAAAGAAGACAATGGAAACCCTAGCCATCTATTCAAATATCTAAGGATCAATATGGAAAAGGCTTCATGATAATGCAAAATAGAGGCTATGACAAACATAGTGGGTTAGGAATACATCAAAATGGAAGGACTGAACTAATCATTGTTCCACAAAGACCAAAAGGCCTAGGGCTAGGGTTTCAACCGATTAGAATTGGTTTTCCTAGTACTCCATTATCGTTACAAGAGGAAGTAAGTGCTTCTGAAGACATCAAGATATCTCATGAACCACTTGACCCATTTTATGATGACTCCCTTGACTCAAGCGACTACAAATGGGATACCCTATCCTCTACTAGCATGATGGACCTAGATAATCTATTTGGCGAACTTGATAAAATGATACAACCCACACCAACTACATCTATCCCCCATCCTAAAAATTCCTTTTCTAAAGAAGAATGGCTTAAACTCTATTATTGGGAAACCCTTGATCATGAATCCTAGGCACCTAATGAATCATCTTCTGATGACCTATCCCTTGCAGTTGTACCTCAACCAAGTTTACCTATCCCTAGGAAAAAGAACAAAAATGAGTTAGTCCAAAATTTTTGTTGCCATGCTAACCACTCTATATTCACCTTGTCAGCATCCACATATGATAACTTTGATGATGACATGCCCCTCATATATCCCCAACTTATTAATTGGGATCAACAAGGTACACTCATCTTAGACATATTAGAGAATGACAAAGTGATAGATGAGTTCATGGGACTTCAAGAAGGCATAATAAGATGGGATTATAAAGCTGGATTTACCATTGACTTGGATGGCAAAGCATATTTTGGGGAGTTTGTTCACACCTCTAGTCACAAAAGTGAAAATAAAAAGAAAAACAATGAAAATGAGGAAAATGACAAGTCCTTAGGTGAAAATTGAAAGGCACCTTTGGACAAAGAAATAGTAAAAATAAAGGACATATCCGAGGGTGAAAAACTCTCTGAGGCACCCAAGGATGGAGGTTTGAACATTCTCCAAGTTTATTAAGAAATATCATCAATGTTAGTAGAAGAGTTTGTCGAGATCAACATAAACACAAAAGAAAACCCTCAAGTAATGTATTTTGTAGCATCTTTGGCAGAGATAAAAAACTCAAATTTTGAGACTTCTTCACAAAGAGACAGATAAAATTTGCATGGTCATATGCCAACATGCTTGGGTTGGATCCAAACCTTATATTGCACCATCTACCACTACAACTAGGAATTAAGCTCGTCAAGCATAAGCTAAGAAAGATGCATCCACAAATCGCTCTACGAGTCAAAGCTAAACTTAAGAAACTACTGGATGTCAGATTTATCAGATCCATAAACTATGTAGAGTATATATAAAATCTTATACCAGTAACCAAACCATCTAGGCACATTCACATTTGTATAGAATTTAGAGATATCAATAAGGCATGCCCTAAGGATGACTTCCCTTTGCCTAACATTGACATGATAATGGACCTTACAGTAGGATATGAGATGCTATCTCTCATGGATGGTTTATCTGGGTATAATCAGATCAAAATTACTACTGAAGAACAACACAAGACAACTTTCACATGTCCATGGGGAACATACTGTTGGAATGTTATGTCGTTTCTGCTCAAAAATGCTGAAGCTACATATCAACGTGCAATGATGACTATTTTACATGACCTTGTACATACTCTCATGGAAGAATATGTAGATGACATAATAGCCAAATCATTAACAAGATTAGACCATTTGAAGGTTCTAGACAAAATATTCCAAATACTAGAAAATTACAAAGTTGGATTAAATCCAAAAAAATATGTCTTTGGCATTAAATCAAGAAAACTTCTAGGATATATCATTTCTAGAAGAGGAATTGAAGTGGAACCAACAAAAGTTAGAGCTATAGTGGAAATGCCTTCACTAGCCAACATCAGTCAGCTATGAAAACTACAAGGGAGACTACAGTCTATCAGGTGCTTCTTAGTAAAATTAGCAGACAAAATACACCCATTTCAACATTTTCTCAAGAAGGGAGTACCGTTTGTATGGAAACCCAAATGTCAAGAAGCTTTCCAAAAGATCAAGGATTATCTTCTTGCTCCACCTGTGTTCATGCCACCTAAAGATGATAGACCTTTGATACTTTATATTTCAGCAACTTAGTTAGCATTAGGAGCCCTACTCACAAAAAATGATGATCAAGGTTATGAAAGGGAAGTGTACTACATCAGTCGTACCTTGGTGGGATACAAACTAAACTACAATAACATAGAATGTGCCTATCTTGTGGTAGTCTTTTCTACTCAAAAAATTTGGCACTATATGCTAAACCGCCAAATCATGTTGGTCGCAAAGATAGATCCTCTAATATATCTCCTAAGTAAAGGAGCATTAACAGGCCGATTGGATAAATGGGTGATGATACTTAGTGAATATGACATCGAGTATATGGAAAGGAAAGCTATAAAAGGGAAAGTAATTGTAGATCAATTAGCAAGTGCACCAATTAAGGTAGACCATCCTTTAGTGGAAAATTTTGCTAATGAGTTTATCTTCAAAGTTGAACTAGAACCAAATGAAAATTGTACTTTGATGGGTCACATACTAATCGTGGTTCAAGAGAAGGCGATACCATTCCTAAACCATTTATAATTGCTTTCCCTTGCACTAATAACATAGCAAAATATGAAGCCTTAGTGACAGGACTAAGAATGGTAGCCCGATGGAAGATCAAGAGTTTACATGTTTATGGGGATTCTCAGTTAGTGATCCAGCAAGTCAATGATGATTATGAAATAAAAGATGAGAAATTTTTTGCCTCCAAGCACATTGCCAATAGTTTCAAGCAATACTTTGATGAAACCACCTTTCAATAAATGCCACACATTAAAAATAGGGCAGAAAATGCTATGGCAATCGTCGGTTCCTTATTGGATATTCCTAGCAACGTGCCTAAATTTGAGTTTTTGGTGGAAAAACTTTTGGTCCCTATCTATGATGTCCCCGATTCCATGATGATGTGTACGATTGTTGTTCCTACTTCCCCTTCGTACAAGGACATATACGACTATCTAAATTCCCAAATCCTACCTTAAGACCTGTCAAACAACCAACATATAACCTTTATCTATAGGTCTTCCAAATACACCATCGTCAGAGATACCCTATATAGACATACCTTAGATAACACCTTGATGAGATGTCTCAATGCTGAAGAAGCACAAGAAACTTTGCGTTGGGTACATGAAGGTATCTATGGATCCCATTCTAGCGGTCCTACCTTATCCCACAAGATTATGAGATTAGCCTATGATTGACCTACTATGGAAAAGGGCTCATATATCTTTGTCAAGAAATGTTGACAGTGTTAGATACACATAGATTTGATATGCGCACCAGCATAAGAGCTTCATTTGATTACTTCGCCATGGCCCTTTTCCCAATGGGGACTTGACCTCATAGGTAAGATACACCCTCCATCATCCAGTGGCCATAAGTTCATCATAACCGCCACTGAATACTTCACCAAATGGATTGAGGCTATTCCCATGACTTACATCACCGACACACAAATATCCAAGGTTATCCTAAAATACATAATCTATCGGTATGGTGTACCTCAATCCATCATCACAAAAAATGGTCATCCATTCAAAAACCAAGAAGTTTGCCATCTCTATGAAGAATTCCATATCCAACATAATTTTTCCACCCCATATTACCCACAAGGTAACGGCCAAGTTGAGGCATCTAATAAAACCATTATAAGAATCCTCAAAAAGTTTATCAATGACACTCGTCATGATTGGAACCTACAGCTTAATCTTGCCTTATGATCCTATCGCACAAGAATCGGTACTCCCACCAATGCCACTCCATACTCCTTAGTATTCAGTTCTAAAGTTATCTTACCTATTGAGGTTGAAATTCCTTCCCTAAGGGTATCCTTGAAAGGTCATAGTGACGATGAGGATATTGTGTATCCAAATTGGATGAGTTAGAATTCCTAGATGAACAAAGAGAAAATGAATTAGATCATCTTCAAGCATATCAAAATTATCTTCATTGCAGATATAATAGGAAATTTCTAAATTAGCACTTTGACATTGGTGACCTGGTCTTAATGGAGAGCCCCAAGTATCGATTTGAATGAGAAAAACCAAGTAAGTTTGAACCTAACTAATTAGGGCCTTATATTGTTACAAAAGCTTTTGGGTCATGAGTGTATCAACTCTCTACCCCTGAAGAAGAACCACTTTTATCACCGATCAACAACCTTCATCTAAAGAGATTATATGCGTAGCTTTTGAGAACCATGTGTTAATCATAAAAATACACAAAAAAAATGGAAAAAACAAAAAAATGGTTACCTTGATGAAAACCTGGCAAATAGGCATCTTTATAACACCAAAAAAATTGAAAAAATCAATAAAATAGTAAAGAGAAATAATCCATCCAATAGTGAAAATCACTTCGGTGATGCTATGGATAAGTACCATGGTGAAAACCTGGCAAACAGGTGCCATGTGTAGTTGACTTCACTCCTTTCTCTACCAACATTCTAATCAGAATTTTCACTTTCACTCATAATAAATGGTTGTCTTATCCATTACTTGGAACGATTAACATCAAGTCCACTCTGTCTCCCTAATCCATCTTGTATGTCTTATTCTCGAGTGGGGGAAAATCCTCGACTTGCATCATTTGGAAATTGTACATAGCGTTCCACTGTCATAAATTATCCTGAAAAAAACTCAAAAACATCGTAAAATGTCCTAAAAAAATCCAAAAACATCAAAAAACTCAAAAAAATAAAAAAACATGTCAAAAATCCCAAAAATAGAGTCAGAGTCAGTTGTGTTAGGTCAATCATATACATAGTCAAACTACATTGCCTTTGCGACTGGATGTAGGCAAGGCCATCAGTCGATGTGCCCCCAAGGCATTAGATTTGTCTGTTTAGGTTTGTCATGTATCACACACATAAGATCATGACTCATTCTTTTTATATGTCAAATTCATTGGTTTTGTCGAACTATGAGGTCTCTACGTGTATAACATAGGCAAGGCCATAAATTGATGAGCCCTCAAGGCCGCACTAGGTTAATCCATTAGGGTTTATCAAGATCATTATCACAAATGCCATCTAAATATCAAATTAGGTTCATATGTGTCAAACATTCATGTCAGTCAAAGTCAAGTCAAACAACGAGGTCATTATGTGTATACCATAGGCAAGGCCATTTGTCGATGTGCCCCTAAGGCTGCACAAGGTCAGTCCTTTAGGGTACATCATATCAAGTCCACATAAGTAAACACACACACACTCATAATAGTCAAGGCATGAAAACAAGTCATGCATCAACAAGGAAAACATGTCAAAACTTTCATCAAGTCAAAATCAAACATATTGTCAGAACAATCAATTTAAGTCCTAAGCAAGATATGTCTTTCTTGTCAACAAACATCATCAATCTTCATAGCCTCATGTAGCTTGTCGCATCAACGAAATGATGCTCAACATCTTATATGAAATGTGTCATTTTGAAACTAGGATTTGTCATGCCTTACATAGATGATTACAAAGTCGAAACCAGAATCAATGTCTTATACGGTATGTGTCATGCCTCACATCGAGCTATGTCAAACATCAAACAATCACACAAGATCAAGTTTTGGCAAATAATTTTATTGGATTTTTGACTTTATATCTTATTTTGTCTTATCTTTTTATCAATTTGTGCATGATTTTGGTTACTATATTTCTCAAGGATGTCCCTTGAAGGATTTAGAGAAGCAAGGATGTCTCAGGACTCTTTTTGTTTGACCATTGTCTGTCAACTGTTTGTTTAACTTTGGATTTTGAGTCATGTTACTAGTTTCCTCGAGGATGTCCCATGAAGGATTTAGAGGAGCAATGATGTCTCATGACCCATTTTTTATTTGTTTGTTGTCTATGGTTTGTTTGGACAAAAGACTAGGGCAATCTTGCCCTAAGTATGAGTTAAGACACTCCTTGTCTGCGACTGTCTATTTTTCGCAAGTGGATGACTTTGTACACTATGGTCTATCTCATATCATGGTGTGTACTATCCATTTATATCAGTCCTGCCCAATGATGATAAAAATGCAAATATTAGTATATATATGGAAAAATATCGAAGATTATATGTCCTTCAAACAACATTTCTTGTTTCATACTAACATTTTGAAATTATCCACAATAAATTTTTTTCTATCCGACATAATGATAGAGTCTTGTGACATACACACTATTTTTTTAGATAATCTGCATATGCATACATTCCACAAGCATTATGCAAACAGTATCATATGTCTATATATAGTATATCATATAGTTATGTTTCATTTTAAACAGGTATGAAAATTAGGCATCTCCATTGCATATCTAGGAAAGTCATGGCATAATAGGCATTCAATCAACATAAGGGACATCATAAAAAAATTACATGTACATAACCATTGTCAATATATAGCATCACATGTGGATAACAATGTGTATATAAATATTACATTACATCCCATATCATAAAGTACATACATCCATCATAATATAGAATCATCATAACATCATAGGCTGCATGAACACCCTCATAATGTAGAAATGACTATCCATAACATGTACATATCAGATGAATAATAACATCTCATAGAAAACATAATCATATAGGAAAAGAATGCATCATCATAAATATAACTGCATATCATAGGAAACTCACCCAAAAATCATATATATATATCACGCGAAATAGCATGTGTCATTGTACAATGTCAAAATGTATCAATAAATAAAAAGGAGCTCATAGGCTCTATAACCAAAGTGCAATGTCTACAACCATGAAAATTTCAATGTGTCACACTATTGCTACTCCCATGTGGTGAATGTGGATGAAACTATCATGAAGTTACTCTTGGTTGGATAGGAGGCCTATCATATGGACCTATCCTCAATGGTCCTACCACACCCTTTGTGCTCTATGTCCTCATTTGACTCCTACTTTGTGATCTATGGCTACGTGCCAAAAAAAAAAGGAGCTTGTCTATCACGAGGCACCACTGACTCATATAGATCCTTGTAATAGGAAGCCCTCTCCACTGCCCTGACTAACTCATGAGTGAAACCATCATATGATGTGCCACTGTAGAGACATCTGATCTTAGTAATCTACTGCTCTGTCTCCTACCTCCAGGCTACTACCTGATCCCTCTCCATGAGAGAATTGTCTCTCTCCATCTGCATGGCATCCCACTCTATGGTAACCACTCTCAACCTCTCCTCCATAGACTCCATGGAAATGTCCCTAGGAGCCTCCTCATCTTGCCTCTCCTCTACTATCATGTCCTAGAGCTCTCTCTCCTAATCCTCCATGGGTATCTCCTCCTCAACATCATGCTCTCCATAACCTGCTAGTATTCCAAGGGAATCAATATCCATGTACTCTCTCTTGGCCTCCTCCTCTAGATGATTCTCTCTACCAACCTCCACCTATGCATGCTCCTCTCTTGCTGCCTCCTTGGCAGCATGCTCTCCACCCTTGAGGTCCAACATCTATATGTCCTCTATCTTAGCCTCAACCTCATGGATAGGTGAAAATCCACCTACCCAACCACCTCTCTGTCCCCATTGACCTCATCTCCCACCTCTACAACCACCACCTCTCCCATTTTCATCACCATATTTGCCTCCAACTCTGCCACCACCTCTACCTGTGCACTACCCTCTTGGCCCTGTGCCTCATCTCTCCAGTGGTGTCGGCTGATCCAGATCTGTGTATGGCATGAGACAATGTACTTCCCACTGGGTATCATATGAAATGGTAGTCCCTAGATCCGCTGATCCACCCCTCCTTCCCCACTATAAAGGTTGCAAAGCTTGAATATCTTCCTCTATAGTAGCAATTGGTATCATAGGTCCCCATCAAGGAACCTATCTGGATGATCGAGAAAACTCTATTCATCCTCTAGGCTCATCCTTCACCTCACCAAACTATCATAGTACACGGTCTAGAAAATGTCTCTCTATAATCTGAACACTAGAAGTAGTCCTCCCTATCAGGTACTGTGTCTACCGAAAATAAGGAAAATTCTCATCCTCATCTGACCATGTCTCACAATCCATGTACGGTCTCCATGTGAATTGGAATAATGTGTCCAATGCATGTACGTAATATCTAGTATCTTCGAGATGGGTATGTGTAATGTTTCTCGCATAATGGAAAAAATAAGGATATCTCACCTCTCGATCAACAATAAATGGAGGATAGAACACAACAATGCATTCCCATGCCCAAACCATAAGAAGAATAGTACTACAGCTCATCGGCTATGCATTTTTGTAAGCTATATCATGAAGATGCAAGTAAAACATGGCTAATAGATAGGGACCCCAAGAATATACAACCTCCCTCTCAATCATGGAAACTAACATCTCCCCCCACGCAACAGGAAATCCATGACCACAACGGTCAGGAAGAACTATCCCAACAATCAATGAACATAGTATACAATCAATCTACTCATATCTATCTGCTAACATCTGCCATCTAATCTCGTAGTGCTCTATCCCTAAACTACAAATATCATCATATACACAATATATACTAATCTCACTAAAAGCCCTTTAGGTATGATACATCACTCTCTCGCCTTAGATAGGCAATCTAAGAATCTTGTAAACATCCTCCAATGTAACAATTGCCTCTCCAGTAGGCAAACCAAATGAAGAAGTCTCAGAATTTCACCTCTCGCAAAGGGCAATAACCATACCTCTGTTTTCCTAAAGAGTGGTCATGGTGCATACATGATGAAGTCCAAGTCTCCATAACAATTGTGTCTCTATGCTCACTAAACGATCTTTGAGATCAAAGGTATTCGATCACAACTCCCAGGTATTGACAGTCAGATGCATTGTTTCAAAAAAAATGTGGTGCACATATCATTTGCATCATTGTTAAATTCAAATGTAGTGCATGAGTATACATGCATCGAACAAAGAAGCATATGCGATTCACTATTTCAAATGCATCACAAAAATAGACAACCCAAAGTAACAGGAAAATGTGTAAATCAAATTGTAGATGTGATCCATTTTCATAACCTATCTAAGATGCAAATGAGATTCACTTTTGCAAATGCGTTTCAAAAAACAACATGTGCCTAAACTAATCTCATATGTGATGCATACAATCACATGCGGTACATTAATTAAAAAATGCGTATTTTCCCTAAATGACCTAAAAAATCCTAGGCATGTTTTTGCATTTGTGTCATTGTACCAGAAAATGTGTCGCATACAAATGCAAATGCAATGAACAAGGACCGATGAATTTGGAAATAAAAATTTGAATGCCCACAACTATGTGGAAAACAAAAAATCAAGAGATCGTTCCAAGGTACTTACCGAGGGTCCTGCGTTGGCTGGCCATCTGAAGGTCCAAATCCTATATCCATGATGATGGGTGTATGGAACAGGAGAAATTTCGCCAACAGCTCAGAGCAAAATCTTCAATTCTTCAAATCCATAGAGTGCAAATGATTTGAATTTCAACCTTTCTATTTATACCTAGGGTTAAAAGTGGAATTTCTTCTGACCTTATCTATTGGTTGTGTAAAATTCCATCTTCAATCAACCCGTACATGTCCCAAACACTTCCAAATTCAATAATGTCAACTCCATAGCATTTCTGGCCATCAAATTGACTTATCGAGACTATTTCCTTATTTTTTTGAAAATTTCAAAAATTTATCAATTTTCCCAAGGGGCCATATCCTAACCTATTTCATACCGGGGCATGAATGGGGAATATTTTTAATGATTTTCTTTGACACAAAAGCTGAAACGACATTGTATCAAAGAGGGGCAAATTGTAGACACTGGAAATTGGTCTAGGCCCGCAAGTACCACTTTCGACATAATTTTCTAATGCCCATGGTCATGATTAAATAATGTTAATTATCTAATTATTTCCTAAACACATCTTTCTTATATTGATTAAATAACCTTTTAATTATTTGATTAATTCATTATGACTCTTTATTCAACTCCGATTAATTAAATAAATCCTATTTATTTAATTACGTCGCTAATTAATTAATTCCTTTTCTGAATTAAATAATTTATTATTTAATTTACCTTTTATCATATTTTGACTATAATTAAATATTCTTTTCGAATTATTTTAATTATTCAATTAACCTTTTCGATAGTCAATTAAATAAATTATTATTTATTTAATTAAATCTTTTCAAAATTTGAATGTTGAATTAAATAAACATTTAATTCATAAAAAGATTTATTTTTGTCACATTCTTATATCGCCTACTTAATTAATTATTCACTCACCATCTGACTTAAGATCTATTTAAATCCATCAGTTATCTCCAGATTTGATATTTGATCGTCTCTACGAAAGGACTCTCTGTCACAGCTAGTCAGTTATCTAGTTAAGACTCATATGCATGCACACATTTATAGGTTAAATATCTTTAATTAATTCATGTTTGCATTCAAACAGATCATTCTTCAAGTTATAACTTTATATTTTTCATTCAAAGTCTAATTCTTCTATTTTTGAAGACTTTCAACTAAAGATTAAATCATTTATTTAATCTTGATCTCTTATTCAGTGTATTTTTGAACAGTCTTAACACCAAATTGAATTATTATTTTATTGAATCTTTATCCAGTAGATTTTCCCAACTTACATTCTAACACACATATAACTCAAATCTCATGACATTCAACAATCTTGATCATTGATCTCTCTTTCGAATTTGAGTTGATCGTTCGAAAACTAACTTTCTATAAATTGGTTGACTGTTGCCATTATTCCTCCTCCCGAAATCAATACTTTTAGAAGAACTTATTAATATTTGATATTTTTCTTTAACACATACGTGAAGTCTATGCTTGCATACATACTAAAAATATGAGGGCAAGAATACCATCACAACAAAATGGAGAAGGACAATCAAGATAATTTGAAGAGGTGGACTGATATTCAATGAGATTGTTTCATATTAGTGCTTTTTTTACTATTTTAGTTTATTTGCTTCATTCTTAGTTGTTTGATTTAGATTAATACATGTTTAGATTAGATTCAACCATATTTGATTGTAGTGCTATTTTATCTATGTTACAAATGATATCCAATACTAATTACAATCTTATCCCCAATGGCTATGACTAATTACAGTATCAAGATGAAACTAAATAATCCTTAATGCAAACTTAGCTTCATATAACATATGCAGATATTACAAGGTATATCACTATTCTATGACAGTGCCTGGACCAACTATCATAATGGCTTAATAAACTAAAATTATGTATAATTACAATAGATATATGAAACCTAGAAAATATAACACTAATTTAGTAGTTGCAGTAGTATGAAATGAAGTCAAAATATTCATAAAAGTTGTTGGGGATAAGGAGTTCGATTCCGTCATCATAGATCAGCATCTAAGACAACAGTGCCTTAGTGATTTTCATTTTTATCACTACAAAGATACAAACAACTATGCCATAAAGTGGAAGCAGGCACAAGTGATCCCCAATTGATCCTCTAAGAGAAGTAAATGAAAACATATAATGGATTCAACACAAGAACAAATTCAAGATAGCATAATCTAACAACATGAAAAAAAAACATGTAGACACACAGATATATGTGGGGAAAACCTTTTTAGGTAAAACCCCCCACCTCCAAACCATTCAACTTACTTGTATTATTTAGTAACTAAAATGGTTACAATACAAACACAGAGCTATGTTCTTTTGGATATTACATCTTGTTCATCTGGAGAAAGATAACATGCAACAAAAAATAAAATATTTACACAGTTACAATGTCCTCATGACATACTATGTAGATTCCCTTCAGCTCCTCACAAATGACTGTCATAGCAAGTCTATTGGCCAACCCAGCCACACGGCCACCATAGGTTCACATCTGCGCAAAACTGAGAGACAAAGTGTTCATAATCTAGACCGTTCGAACACACTCTCTCTCTCTCTAATCGATCATCCTTTCTATAAAATTTCACACTTGATCCTTATACCAGTGTGCATACCTGTTCAACCCATCCCTATCAATAACGATCATTAGGATAATAAATTATCCACCTACAAGCATTCCATTTTTTATAACATGCACTGCTTAATCTACAAGCATCGAGTTGCACAACATTAAATCCGGTCTCAGATAGGTCCATCAACATTCCTATAATAATGCAGGTCTATCGCACATCAGAACATTAACCATTCAGCCAACCAAATCATAAGGATCTTCGACGTGTCTCCATCTCATTCACCTATCACTTCTGACAGTTAGTCAAACTGGTCCAACTTGATCAACCAAGCTTCGAGCTCAATTGAGCTCCTACCACGTTACCGTCAAGCCCACACGACCCAGCCATGGTACAATGGTGAGCTCACTCGAGTTCACCCTGCCTTCTACCTCACTATCGCTACCCCATCCAACTCGCCTTGCGGTATGGTGGTAAGCCATCTGGGCTCACACCATGACTCCACCACACTACCCTGCCCCTGTCTGAGTTACCTCAATGTATGTTAGTGAAATTGCCCGAGCTCACCCAACCATCTACCTCGCTACTACTGCCCTATCCATCTTGCCTCGTGGTATGGTGGTGAGCCCAATTGAGCTCACCCAAGCCATTATTAAGCCCAAACTCTGACTAAACTACGCTACCACCGATCTCAACTGGCCACCCCATGATATGGCGGTAACGGTCTACACTGACCACCATCTCCACCATACTAGCACTAAACTTCTAGAGCCTCCCTACAGTGTGGCGGTATCCATTTGGAAAAGCACTAGTGGTCACACCACTCTACCACAGTGGCCGCTAGGCCACCTTGTGGTAGGGCGGTAATCGCCAGACCGACCACTAGCGATCTCACTATGGACATCGTGGTGAGAGGAACCACTGCCTTTGTTATGGCAGTAACCGTCAAGTGCACCACTGGTGGTCTTACCATGGACACCACAGTGAGGGGGACCAGTGCTAGTGGTAAGGTGGTAACCACTGAGCTAGACCGCTGGTGGCCATACGATGCCACCATAGTGAGAGAACTCATCACGCATGGTAAGGCGATAACCACTAGTGTAGGTAGCAAATGGCCTTACCACACCACCACGGTGAGTGAACTCACTATGCATGATAAGGCAGTAACTTCCAGATAGAATCCACCAAGACCAAGCGAGACCACCAGGGTAAAGGCTAGAACATGAAGGAAAATGCTAAGTCTTCAAGGGAAAAGCTAGAAAAGTTGAGGCATAATTTCCCAACAATCTCCCACTTTCCAAAGAATTTCACGCTTCCTCCAAATACCCGAACATGAACCAACACCATGCTTCCATGCTCCAACCAAGACCCCTGCAATGACATTCAAAAAAAGTCCACCATCTCAGGATACAACTCCAAACATTCAACATAGGAAAAAGAACAAGCAAAGGCATATATGCACCAGACTCTAGAACACAAACATCAGATCCTTTAGGTGGTAAAGGTACCACAACAACAAAAAAGAACAATGCAAACACCAGAATGAGAAACAATCTCTAGAACAAGAAAAACCAACCAGCTAGACCAACAACCATAAAACTAATTGCCCTCCATCCAACTGATCAAACCCACACGATTGAAAACCAGAACCCACAACTTGTATTGAATCATCCAACCACCCATACCTCAGAGGTATGAACATCAGTGAACTCATGCCATCACACATCTAACCCATCAAACAAAAAAATAAGCACCATGTGCCAATCAGTCAAAAGACCAAACACATCGGGGTACTCCCACTGCAAGGATATTGTCAAAATGAATGCAAACATAGAAATGTCACACGTGATCCAAGTATAGCAAGTTCACCAATACCTGCACATAGAAATGAGTAACCATGTAGTTCCGAGGAATATCCACACTAATCTTCACCACCTACAACCACCTGCTGCAAGAAACTTTTGTCTCAACTATCTTTCACAGTTCTTCCAAAATCCTCCATATTTGACTAAAGAAAGAAGCACTGGAACCTTCGTGTCATCACCCAAGTGACAAGACATGACCACAAACTGTGACCAACTTGGCTCCACAAAATCATCTCACATCTAAAGTCATATGAAAACAAACATATAGGAAGAAAAGACCAGATTAGAGAGAAATTGCATATCAAAACATGTAGGGTCCTGCTACATAAATTTCTAAATGCCATCTATGATAAGAATGATCTTCTTCACATCCCAAAGGGAAAATCCTTAACAAAACCCAACAGATCCATGGAAGTAAGCACCTCAAAGAAGATCAGACTCACCCATATAGCCATCTCCTATTAGTCCTCCAAAGAACAAGGAGATACACTATCTTGTCCAATTTCCATTATGAATCCTCCAGAATTTTAAAACAACTCAAGATCCATATCCATGGAAGATAAAACATAAAACACATCTAAAAGATATAATGGGTGAATACCTTTCAAATGAACCTGATTTCTGAGCAGACCAAGAAGTAAAGAAAATATGCTCCTCCAATATATACAAGCCATCGTGACTTACCCAAGAGAAATTTCCTTCATGGTCTCTATTGAACTCGCATTCAACCAAGGTGTAGGCTACATGGACTTTCAGCTATAACAACAACATTCTCAAAATAATTCTAGCCTCACCTTATTCTCCATGCATCCATGAATATTGGAGCAACCTATCATTTCATGCTAACTCCAATCTGCATTGTTGCACTAAACATGAAGTCCTTCAGCACATGACCAAAGTAATCAAAACATACATAATCCCTAGACCACTGTCAAAGCTCCAAACTAGCTGAACAAAAGCTTATCATGAGATCATGATATTACACATCCCCCTTAGAAGATACCATGCTTCAAGTGAACTATCCATGGTTTCAAGAGGAAAACAACATGCCAAAAATATAATGCACATGCAAGAGTATACCATGACATAAAAAAAAAAAACTCTAAATCATCACCTGTCAAGCATGACCAACATCTGCAACACCAAGGAAGATCATTCACCACCAAGTGATGAATCCATAGTCACTACTGAATCTCCCACTGAAACATGACACCGAGCACTCCAAGCATCGTGACCAAACATTTGCTGATCTGAAAACCTCCAAGTACAAAACAACATTTCCATCAGACAATAACATCAAACTACAACAAGATCACCAGATCACACAGACCACACCATCACTGTCAAAAGCTTACACAAGCTTGTGTATCCAACTCTCCATGACATCATGATTCACATGCTATAGGTCCCCACCACTGACTATTGAGGTACTCAAATGCCATTCCTCCTCTCATCTCCAAACAACCACGCCAATGCACAAGTGACCATAGATAAGGTCAGCTAACAAATTTGCACCTCACAACTACAACCTCGTGGATATAGACAGTCCACTTCCTAGTTGTCTCACAACAAACATTTAGGTAAGGACAACCCACAACATTGCACAACTCATGGATGCAACCAAATGAAAACCTGCAAATCTATCATCGCATTGGAAACTACAAAATTGAGATCATCAAAGAGAATAGACAAAGAAGACAAGCATGACTCAAACTCTAGATTATCAACATATCCAATTTTCCAGTCACATCCACAACTCAAGCACCATAGTCTATTAAACCAACAAACATACCACAAGAATGCTGAAAGAGAAACTCATACCAACATTCCCATGTAGAGAAAACATCACACCTCCTCTGAGACATGTCGAACTAAAACTATCTCATCTAGTCACACCCTAGAAGCCAGGTTCTAGAAAAATAGTTGAACAACAGCTCCACAAACCACAAGTTTTTCTTGACTATGTAAAACCTGCAAAACCATAGTGTTTATAAAACACCCATGAATCTCCATATTCACTGCTCATTTGGCCAACTCAGGAGTCTGCACACAACCATCACTATTAACTAGAACAAAGAAAAATCATGAATATGCATGATAGAATTTTCAGGAAAATCTAGACAAAACCTTTAGAGCCAGAGATATGAATCTCAATCATGCGAGTGCAAGACATAAGTAAGAACAAAATAATAGGTCCATTTTAGACTAGTTCCAAAAACCATAGTTATGCACAAGCATACGAGAGAGCCAGGGTATTCAGAAGTTGCAGACCACCAGGATCAACTTCATAGCCTCCATGCAATCAAAGCAATAGAGAAACTTCCTTCAGTACTAAGTCAAAATACCCAACACAAGTGCACAATTTCATGGGTGAAAAACAACACAAGAAACTCCATACTGTCAGGGAGTCTCTCACACAGACACCCAGTATGAAACCATGCTTCACTACAAAACAACCACAAGCACATCTCATGCCCTTTGCATTAGGAACATTTTCTTCGAGCCAAGAGCTCATACCATATTGCAACAATATGATCAACTCTAGTTTCTTTCAAAAATATGTGTTGAATCAAAGAAGCAACAACTTCCACTCATCGAAGGATCAATCACCAACCAATTTCTCTAGATTTCCTCAAGCTTGCCAGGCTAAGAAATAAACTCAAGAGAAATACTCAAAACTCTAGTAACTAGGAGAAGGATTTGACACCACTTGTTGGTATCATCAAGCCTCAACCTCCTTCAACCAGCTTTGATACCACTTGTTGGGGATAAGGAGTTTGGTTCTATCATCATAGATCAACATCTAAGAAAATAGTGCCTTAGTGATTTTCACTTTTATAACTACAAAGACACAAACAACTATGTCATAAAGTGGAAGTAGGCACAATTGATCCCCCATTGATCCTTTGAGATAAGTAAATGCAAAACATATAAAAGATTCAACACAAGCACATATTAAAGATAGTAAAATCTAACTGTACGCATCTAAAAATGGTCATGGTTAATTAAACCTATTAATTAATTAAATATGAATTATTTAATTAATGTTCTTAAGTCATCTACATATAAATAAATTTAATTATTTATTTATATTGTTCATTTTCCAATTCTTCTAATTTAATTAAATAAATAACTTTATTTAATTAATGCTATCTTCCTCTTAATTAATTAAATAGATTTTACAATTTACTTACATTAATTATCACAAGTTTAAATTCTAAATTTAAATAATATTCTTCTCTCCACATTTAATTAAATATTTTCGATATTTAATTAAAACACATTTCCAAATTTCTCACTCTTCCCACAAAATTAAATATTCTTAATATTTAATTAAAAGGCTTTTCCTTTTCTCATAATTAAATATCTACAATATTTAATTAAAGCCTTTTCATATTTCTCTCACACATAATTAAATATTTATTTATTTAATTATGGGAGACACCTTTCAATTTGTCTCTTCATTCTCCACTCGTCTCTCAGAATTCCACCTCCTTTTCAAATTCTCGATCTCTCACCGTTCATTTCAATAGGTTTGAACTCGACCGTCTATCTTGGCCAATCGAATTCCTACCTTCAAAAATCTATAAATACAACCCTTTCATGAGCTAAAAGGGGACCTCGAATCTCATATTTTGATGCGTAGTTATTATAGTCACATCTTAAGCATTTCATAGCATTTTAATTCAATAAGCTCAATCTTTTACATGCATATGCATTTTTGATAATTTCATTCTCTCAAGTGCCATTCTATAAGCTGTTGTTTGCACAACTGAGAGCAACATCTTGAAGCGAATCCTTGGAGATAGAGGACAATGGAAAGAATTTGAAGAAGCTGCTGTCTAGAGTTTGCATTTACTTTATTTATTTAGTTTTCTTCAATCTAATGTTTCATTGGTGTACTAGTTTATATGCAATTTAATTGACACATTCTAACATACACATTTATGGCACCCACCGTGGGGCCAAGCCCCGCATTTAATTTCTACTTTTGCAGATTTTTCTGGCAAGTGACGGACAAAAATCACGGTTTAGCGCATACGAGTCTCGGTTCAGCGCATACGATGACTGTTTTGGCGTATACATGACCTGTTCCTACACATACATTAAATCTTTCAGCACATAGACACCCTATTTCAGCGCATCCCTAAGGACCCTTTTGGCACATTCATAACTTTTTTCGGCGCATTTACGAGATCTTTCAGCACATACATGACCTGTTCTGGCACATACAACTACTTTTTCAGTGCATACGTTTGTAAAAATTTAAATTCTAATTCCGATGCAATCTGTGGACAAAATTTTTCTGATGCTATTTTTTAACAGAATGAACCAATCCTAGGGTAGACACTTAATTTTGAATTTACCAATCCTAGGATAGTCACTAAACATATTTTCTTTTGGTTAAAATGAACCCCATGTTTTTAGTGAAGCAACATCTTCACTTAGAATAGAAAAATTTTCAATTTGGGATTTAAAATTGAACCATTATTTGCTTGTTGTGATTGTGGGTAATAGGTCTATTCTCTCCCCTTGAGTGGGTGATGAAAATACCAGACTTACCTTTTATTTTATGTAATTTAATGCTATATTACATCCTTTAGAAGGACTGCTCTTGTGGGAAAAAGTACTCACCCAAGAGGAATGACCTAAGTGGGAACACCTAAAGCCAAGGTTTCCAACCCACTTTAATCAAAAGCAAGTTGTTGATGAAAATCCAACTTGATAGTAGTGCATAGGATAACCATCCTAAAAACCTTTGTTCTAAAGGTTGGGAGGTCTCTCGAGGGAGTATATGTATTTGCCACACTGAACAAATACCCTTACTATGAACCATAGTGTAGAAATCCAACCGAGTCAGTATCCAAACATCATCTTAATCATAGTACAAGGGGAGGGAATAATCTGCCTCCAAGACACTCACCATATAGTTGCCACAGATTGTTTGCTTAGGGGATTCGGTATCCACTTCCATCACCTTGAGTACGCACCTAGAAAAGACAAAAACACGGGCGCCCTCTAGGGGGTGACAAGGCTATGCGAGTCGACGCGATTTTAAGATGTGGGCTATGATTACTTTGATGACCTATTTGACAAATTAAGAGTGAGTCTGATTGAATTGCTTATTCTTGTTCAAAACCTATGGAAATCTCAAGAACATACACTCTTTGTTTAGATTTTAGGATTAACAAAACAATTGTCTTCCTATTGCATGTTGTGTTTTCAAAACATTAATTCAGATAAGATCATCCAAAAACTTTAAAATATGGGTGATAGGGAAGAAAATCTTGTTCATAGCTCAAATCAAGAGATAATAGAAGAAATGCTTCTAGAAGTTGAACAAGATCCATAGTTTCTCTTAGGTATGGAAAAGATCTTAGAGGAAAATAAAGAAGGATATTTTCTTGTATTGGCAAACCAAGGTGCCAAATTGCCCTTTGACTACAATATGGAGAAAATTAAAGAGAATCCTAAAAAGAATGAAACTCCCTTAAACGATCTTAGTACTCTTACCCAACAAGTAAGAGCACTCCAAAGGAAAATCAAGGAAATAAAAGGGGGCACAACTAAAAATTCCTTTGACAGAAATATGAACATGACCTCTTCTCCTCCAAAAACAACATCAACGAAATTCAATGTTTCTGAATTTTTGCAAAGGTTAAAGGGGAATCCAAAATCTAAGTCATCAAATAACATTGACCAATCCTGTCATGCCATGCATTTATCTTCATCCCCCATAATTCAAAATGAACCTCATGGTTCTTCCACCCAATTGAATGATCCCATTCAATTTCCTTCTTCTATCATATTCTCTACATCCAATGATTTATTTCAATCTACACATCTCGATCAAAAAATTCTCTCCACTGCATCCCATGATAAAGGTCTACCCCCATATTTGGTCAAATGAACATTGGATGCCACAACAAGGTTCGAGTAATTAAGAATCTTACGATGCATGTCAAAGTCCTAAAATAGCCAATGTTTAACACTTGAATGTGGGTACCTTCTAAGCCATGTTCCAGTAACCACAACTCACCGTGTAGGGTATTCGATGTTTTGTCCATCTATAACTGGGGCCTCCAATTTCTTTTTTTCCTCAACACAATGACAAAAGTAATAGTTTGTTCCCTCTTCATTGTCTTCATCTGCAATAATTGCATAAACATGCCTTGCATTGATATGTGCAAAAAATATCTTGAAATTTGTCAACATTACGAATACAGTACAAAGTAAGATCTAACGATATGAAATTTCAACAACTAAGAAAGTAGATATATCACCTCATTGAACTAGATCTGATATGTGGTCAAAGTTGATCGATGATTCTATCTGTGTCAGTTCCAATGCTATGGGAGGGTGATACGTGTGAAGTGGGCTAAGATAACTTGTGAGCCATTTGTCAACCCACTCCCCTGACTCACAATCATTCCAATCTTGCATTTTACATGAAGAAAAAAAGCATGCCATCTTTCATGTATTGATTCTCCATGAAACTGTATTTGAGCTAAGGAAAGAGTGTACCTCACTTGATCCTATTAGTGTACAATAGTCGTCATATGGTGCAATTTAGGTATCATCCATCAACCAAAAAAATCTACGAACTGAAGATGTACCTTCATTACCTGGACCCATCAAAAGCATTACACCACTTGACGATTGATTTTACATATGTCAACTTTGCACTATCTTTATACTTTAACTCTTCACGTGCTAATGCTCTTTTCATGCATGCTCCTGCACCATCATGCTCCCCCTTTCCATGTCCAGCCTCACAAAAGTTCCACATATGTTGAACACCTGTAATGACATGCATCCTGCACAACCAGTAGAACATGCGTGAGTTCTTGAACTATGCTGCACAGTTATCAGACCATATTATATGTTGATCGTATTCTATGCCCCTTTGAGCCAAACCACTGTAGAACATCTGGAAGCAACCTTGCATGAACTCTGGAGAATGTGTGTGATCATCACTAATGTAAAAGTGGTACTCCCTCAATACCTTCCTTTTCTCATCTGTACTATTAGATGCATGAATGAATGCTATGTGTACAAATATCAAAACTTGTGTGGAGTTGTAATACTATGACTGCACCTCATGTTATGGTTGTAGACTGTAGTTCTTTGCAAAGTCAACCACGGATACTATGCTTCCAACTGGAAAGGTGTCCTTGCATATCTTGAACTGCGTGTCCAACCATCGGGCTCTATGGGTATGCATTGCATACTCAAACAGTATACTGTCACAAAATGTGGTCATAAATTTGTACACTGGAATCTTCTCAATAACCAAATCACACCTTTTTCCTTGAGACCCATCTTTTGTAGCATATGCCATTGTTTTATACTTCTTGAACTCTACTAGTTTTTGGCCCACCTCATATGTGCTTTCCATATGTTGACATACTGGCATATGCTAGAAGCCACCGTAATGCTCACATGAACCATCCAAGCATGTTGTCCTATAGAATATCTGGCCATCCTCTATTTCACATAAATTTTTTGATAAGAACTCTCTTGAAGATTTTGGTGGGGCTTCTATGCCACAATCCTACAAAACATCGTAATGGTTAGAAAATTCAATATGTAGTCTACAACAACAAGTAGTGCATGTGTGATTTATCTTGACATAAAAAGGTTTAAGCAGTTCAAAAAATCTTTGAGAAATACTAATTTGAGGATAATCATTTTTAAATTTCCGAAAAAATTGGGTTTGAGTCATATCCAAAAAATGCTTTGGATGTGGCTCATGATTCCAACTACCGATTCTCCATCTTACCACATCCCTTTGATTTGGAGATGGCCTTGTGTTATTCTTCCAATACTCTTCAATTAGTGTTCTCAAGGCTTCGACAACTTCTTTATATTTTCGTGGCAGTCTCCCCGAGAATGCCCATAATTCATTTGTATCATTGCCCTCAATTCTTTGCCGCCATTGAATGGCTCTTGATAAAGTATTTCACTAATTCCCATTTTTTCACTAGTCTTTTTAATTAGGCGAGCTCTCTTTGTTTGACAACTTGCCAAAGTCTATGTAATGACACGTCAGGTGACATTACTATCCTTTGAGCATGAGGTCTTACCCACACTCTCATAAGCATCCATTAGATTCTTCACTATAGTGTCTTCACTTGATGCATTCGATCTTCTCAACCCAAGAGTCTTCATGATGTTCCTATACTTTACACTCTGCATCATTTCAACAAATAGTTGACATCTTGCAGTCTCATTTAGCCTTTCAAAGAATCATTCCCAAATCTTATCAACATATCTTCTACAAGTGCATGTTGAAATCTTACCTTCCACGTGCTACAAAATATCATCATCAATATTAATCAAATACTTTGGCTTTCTACACAAAATTCTTGGTGGTGTTCTCCTAGGTACATACATCTCAACATTAGGAATTTCATCAATATTTAATTGAGGTGGGCTAGATTGCATTACTTCAATCGATGGTGGAGAAGAAGACATACCTTGAGGTTCACATGGGAATGATGGCATACCTTCTTTGTCAATTTTGAGTGATGATGTACCCTCAACTTGAGATGTGTTGGATGGTGTCCAATAATATTCACTTGCAGTAAATGGTGTCCCTCCATATTCACTTGCAGTAGATGGTGTTCGTCCATATTCACTTGTGCTAGATGGTGTCCCTCCATATTCGCTAGTGCTTAATGGTGTCCCTTCATATTCACTTGTCATAGAGGGTGTGTCTCCAACTACGGTATCTGAATCTATCTTACGAAGATGCTTTCACATTTGTGCCTTTTGTGCTACCAATTCCTGTTCTCTTTTTGATGGTTGAGGTTCCTCTACAATCGGATTGTTTTGATCAACCATTTCCAATTTCTTCTTTTCATGATATGCCACCACCTGAACTCTCTCCTTTTCTTTCAAGGTTTCGTTCTCTTCATTTGTTAGTCTCCTCTTTGTCTTTTTCTTTGGCATGGAGGATAATTTTATCTGTACCATGGTAATGAGATGAATATTAGTTCCTAAAAAATGTATCCATTCAAGATAATTGAAAAATATATGTCATTGAAGACTTCATTTAAATAATACTTACAATCATCATGTACAAAAGTAGGGTCTTTTATTGTTGAACATGCCTTGGAATGAAACTAATGACAATAGGATTTGTGGTTCTTAGATCAAACAATCACTTTTCCATGAGAATTTGAAGAGCCAAGGAGTGATTTTGAAAAATTGTTGGTGCAAGAGCACCTTAAAGGTCTTTTGGAAGATCTTGGAAATTTTGGCTTGTTGGTGGTTCTAGCCAACCACCAAGGGAATAAGGACTATGATGTAAAGTCCGAATAGTTTTTTTGATGTGTGAGTTAAGGAAAACTTAGGGTATTCTAGATCCTTGAAGTTTGGAGAAGCCTGAATGATGAAATTAGGCAAATTAGTCCATGCAGACTTGTCAATTTGTCCTAAAAGTGGGAAAAGGGAATTAATGATGCTCTAAGCCCAAATCAAGGGTCCTAGAATGTGGGATAAAGGCATATAAGGTTAGAAAAACCCTAATTGAGCATGTGGGAAATCTATTGTACGATTTGGAGTTTTGGAAGGGGAATTTGTGAGTTGGAAGAGTGCAAATTTCATTGAATTTCTGTTTTTGTGCCTTCATCCAGTCAAGAATGGATTGAAAGGACATGTCTAATGCTTTGAGTCTTTCAATTGTGTCACTTAATTACTGTGTGAAGCATTATATTATCCATTTAGTTCAATTTCTTTCTATTTTGCAAGTTTTTAGAGTTTTTGGTCTCATAGCCGATTCAGGCCAGTTTTTGGAAATAATGATCCCCACTTGAATTCCTGTGGCAAGGCTACCATGGCCACTAGGAATAAATTAGTGTACATATGGTGTGTGGTGTCTTGGTTTGCAGAGGATATGGTGAATTCATCAAGAACTAGGCGAGTGCAAGTGCATTCTAGCTAGTGGCTTGGAGAGGACAGCAGTAAAGAAAGTTGATAAATGGATTGGTTTGTGCCAATCAAGAGAAACAGAGTGTGGGAACATGTATTCTAGATGTGTGTGTACAAGGATGAGAGTTGAGGAGGTCATTGAAGCCCTCAAAGTTGGAAAAAGGAGCCAAAACCCTCAAAACCCTCGAAAATAGGGGGTATGAGGATAGTCCTATGTACGAATACCAAAGGGACTAAAAACCTAGTAAATATTGAATCCTATGGTACCACTAGAAATAATATATAAAAATATTTGGGGGTTGTTAAGACTGTTTTTGAGAAAAGCTAAGAAAACAAGTTCTAGGAGGATTAATTGGGCAAAAGGCTACAAGGCCTACAATTTGTTTTTCAAGAAAGTGATGGGTACAAGGTGAAAGATTCCTATGAGATGGATCAGTGAGGAGTAAAATCAATAAGGGGATAGTGATAATACCCTTTCCTAGCCCCTGGAGTGGTTAGGACACTTTGGGTTAGTTTGGAGCCCACAAAAGCTTAGTGGTGAATTGAGAGAAATGGTGAAGAATTTGAAATTGGTGGAGAGCCTTATGAGGTGAGAGGGGTTTAGGAGGGATCCCTAAGTAGGGTAGAGAGGAATACCCTAGGAAGACCAGAGAATAGGTCTTGGGAAGAGCAAGATTTCTCTTGAAAGATAAGACTCCCCATCAATTGTTGAAGGAGTGGTCTATGTAATGAAATTTTGACCTTGTGCAGGGTATTTTGAAGATGTTTGATTCTTTGGAATGGTTTGGGAAGGCCCGGGTATAGAATTTTCTATAAAACCTCCCTCTTTGCTTTGAAAAATGGGGGTTTTTGTATTGGAAGCCTAGTTGAGCGGGTAAGGTCCTAAGACCTAGAAACTATCTTGTTTTGAGACCTAATTAAACAACTTGTGAATGACATAATCATTGGTTGATGTTTTGAGGAACCTAGTTGATTGTAATCAATTATTTTCAAGATTTTCAAGGTGTTTTGAAGTTCCTTAAGGAATTCGGAACTCTTAATGCTAATTTGAGTATACGAATCAAATGTTTTGTGAAGGGAAATATAGTTGAATAAGTGTGTCAAGAAAGGTGTTGATTTCTTCCTTTGTAGTGCATCAGTTTGTGCAAAGGTATTGGAAGGTGTTTGGACCCTTTAGAGGAATGGGAGAGGCTTGGAGTTGTCTTAAAGGATGAATTTTGGTGAATGGTTCTATTTTTTTAATAATTGGCAAGTGTAAATAATTGTGTATATAATTTGGTAATTTAAAATGTGCATTGACAACGTAAGGTTATAATGACAAACAAAAATGAAAGCAATCCATAATAAAATGAAATAAAATTTGTAAATACTTCACATACCTTAAAAACCAGACTTTCAAATGAAGGAATTCAACCCAATTATGTAGCCTTAGCTTCTTCTTCCTTCAAACTCCATAACAATTTGACTTGTTCAAAAGCTTGTTCCCTTCCACACTTCAATTGTATATCAGTTTTCAATGGAATTCAAACTTCAATTGATATTATATGTCTTTCAACGTGGAAACTCTATTATTTCATGCAAAGGTGGTAAAAAGATCATGGAAAAGGTGATGGAATGTGAAAAAGATGCTTTCACACTTCACAACATCATCAAAAAGATATTTTTTGTTGGAGCACGCATAGAACCAGGATAATATGCAGACTGTGGGCCTTCAAATCATGGGTATATAGATTTTTTTACCGTTTTAGTGGACTACAAAACGTGCCTGCGTTATAATGTGAGCACATTATGTGAAATTTAGTTTTCTTAGTGTATTTTTTAGAGTATAAGAGTTTCTGAGAGAGTGGGAGGGAGACAGGGGGAGAGTGGGAAATAGAGAGGGAGGGAGAAGGAGAGAGTGGCAGAAAGAGAGAGGGAGGGAGTGGGAGAAAGAGTGGGAGGGAGAGAGGGGAGAGTGAGAGA
>CM021104.1:188849839-188871779 GCA_007115665.2 Sequoiadendron giganteum | reverse complement strand
AATCCATCGCATCTTGGTATCAAATTTTTATTGTAAGGACTCTCATGGCACTCTATTGCAATGTTTGTATTCTAATAAGGCCGACTCTAGTATTAACAAGGGTCGCAATGACATTGATGACTTATATTCAAGCACTATGATCCTAACAAGGAAAATACTCCATGAAGGTCATTATTGGCATATCATAGCACTAGTCTCTACATCAAAACCATCAATGGGTTCAGTAAAATCAATGATCATCTAAAATATCAAGTCTTGAAAAATAAAAATAAATGAGAAAAAATACAAAAAAATTAGAAAGTTCTATAAAAAAATGGTACCTTGATGAAAACCTTTCAAATAGGCATCTTGGTAGCAACAATAAAAAAAGAAAAAAAATAGTAAAGAGAAAAAATTTCATCCAATAGTGAAAACCATTTTTATGGCACTTTCGATGAGTACCATTAAGAAAACCTAGAAAATAGGCATCATCTGTAGAATCAATTTTCTATGTGGACAACTACACTTGGGGGCAAGTTGCATCATCTCCCATACCCTCGAATGAAATTTCTTATGAAATTTCCATCTATCCCTTCAACCCATATCATTTCCATCCATTTTTCCACCTTCCTTGATCTTGATAAGAACATGGGTACAAACATAAATCATGCTTTGAGAAAACTCTTGACATGTTTATCCTTTGGTCATACACTATCCATAAAGTATCATGTCATTTCCTTCATAGAATTATGCACACCCATCCCTCGAAGAAGACAAATGATCCCTATGCAACATTGTCCTTGGAGACCAAATGCTAATTCTTTCAACTCATAATCCTCATGTCTCTTATCTTTTAACAATGCCACATCATTTCTTCATACATATCACCCATCTTGGTTTCGCTTGTCAATGGTCTAAGTGTTATGCTTTGCATAACCACCCCATCTTTTGCCTTGGTCAAAATGGGTCCCCCTTTTTGTGTTTTTGTCCTTGTTTGTTTTCAAAAAAAGTTTGAAGTTATTCTTCTCCAGTACTTTGTTTTTCTTTGGTTTGTTCTGTCGGAACCGGAACCAGAACTAAATCAGGTTTTGAAACTTGTTTCAAAAATCGATTTTGATCCCTGTCCTGACGATCTTTTTGTTGTTTTTTAGTTTGTCTTTGTCGGAGCAAGAGCTGAAATAGAATTTAAGTCTAAACTTAGTTCAAATTTCAAATTCAATTTTGTTTCCACCTCCGCCTCTGCCTTTTGGTCTTTTTGTTTAGACTTAGGTTTTATTCTGGTTTTTCTTGTTTTTGTCTTTGTGTTTTTATTTTTGACTTTTTGTTTTGTTTTCTTCTTTGTTGGAAGAACCAGAGTCAAAATGGGAACCACATGTGAAACTTGGCAAAGTTTCTAAATAAATCTCAACTCTGATTCCACTCCCACCATTTTGGTAATTGACTTAATTGAAGTCACACAACAGTAATGTGCTAGCTTCCTCTGTGATTTTGACTCTGATCTGCCGCATTTATGGCATTGATGACATGTACCATGCACGTGCGAAGTTGCAGTTTTAACCTTAATTAGGGGTTAACTGGAAGTTATTATCATTGTTTAAAAGATCAAGAGTGAAGCAAAGTTGTAGTGGAGCATTTGGACATGTGATTTTATTGAAAGGGATATAATCATGGGAAAAATCATCTCAGAGGGTTAACCTATTTATTTGCGTTTGAGGTAGGGTTTATGTTCTCTTTCATTGTGTTTTGCATTTTTCATTTTACGTGGTCGTTCGTTTCTCGTGATTTTGTGATTCTTGGTTCTCTTAAGAGTTTATGTTCTTCATATTTCTTCTTTTCGTTCTGTGTTTTTCTTTTTCTTGTGTTTTGGTTGCTCGTTTGTTTATTTTATCTCAATCATTTTCACGTTTAAACATGACCATACTAAGATGCCCTAGGTTTTAAATAGCATGGATTAGTTACTGTTATTTTATTTTGTAAGGTTTTTAATGGTAGATTAGTTTTTGTTTTTACAGTGAGTAGGGTTTGGTAGATTATGCTTTACTTAAGATTTATGTTTCCCATCATTTGTTTATTTTGAATTTATGTTAAAACTCATGCCCTAAATTGTTTGAAATCTAGGTTTAGTGAGTTAGGGTTTTCATGCATTTTTGTTTTAAATATGATGCCCTAATTATTATGGTTTCCTCACGGTCATATGGGGATGATATTATATAGGTTATTTTTAAGCCCCTTTCATTTTGATATGACCTTGATTCCTAGATCTTAGTGTTTATTATCATTTAGAAAGAATTTATGATGGCATGGTTATTTTAGGTGGAAGCGGGATCATAATCGATTTAGAATTTGAATCATGTTTTGTAGAAGGTATCGATTACATTTCCATCCCGTCTCTGACTCTGCTTACAATAAGAAGCAGGCTTTCAAAATATTGGTAACCCAAGCATAAGGGGAAGCGGAACTGAATATAAAATTGGAAAATTTTCATGGAACCAAATCAGTTTTTGTTTCAATTCTAATTCCGGTTACCATTCCAACTCCGAGTCCTATCAGGCCTTGTTATTACTATAATATCAATACTGTTTTGACTCTGATCCCGACAGTGTTTTAAAAGAGACTATTTAGAATGTTTTCTGCCTAGTTCTACCTCTAGTATATTTTAGAAGGGTAAGAAATTAAAGCATATTTTGTTATATTTGTTCAAAGATATAATTTAAGGTTTTGTTGCAGGAAGTTAAAGAATGTCAGCAATATAAGGAGAAGCTGCTTAGGGGAGTCAGCCTGCAGAAACTTTGAAGGCATCAACTAAGCCTAAGAAGGTTAAACGGAAACAACTGCCTTATACCTTATTGTATAACCATAGGGGTCTTGTTGTCACTGTTAGCAAGGTGGAATATGATTGGGTGGATATAATGAATACCAATCTAGGCCCATTCAATTATGAGGAGTTGTACTCAAAAACATTTAATGAGGATGTAAAAGGGAGAACTAGAAGAATAGTTGAGTTTGGTTTGGCTCACATCATTGTGTTTCCTCTATCCATCCAATGCCCAAAATTGATCATGACAGTAGCTGGAGCTTATAATCCCGCCACCAGGAAGTGTGTTGATCCATAGGATAATGTGATCATAGTCCTAAATCCTCAAATATTTCAAATTATGTTTAGTGTCCCTGATTCGAAGAACCTGGCACAGCTGAATGAAGCAAAGGCTTTGGAGATGTATAGAAAATACAAAGATGCCAATTGGGTGCACTTAAAAAATAAATGGTTAAGAACATAGAAGAATTCCTTGACCAAGCTCTCAAATCAGCCAAAGAGGGCATATTTATACAAGGAGGTATCAGATCTTATAATGATGCCATCTAGAGATTTTGGAAAGAGGGATGCATATCATTTCAAGGAATGGATGTTTCCATTTATTCAGACAATCTTTGATGGAAAGCAATAGTTTGATTGGCCTATGATTGTCTCAGATACCATACATGATAAGCTTACTAGAGTAAGGGAAAATAATAGCTTCTTCATGAACTGTTATGTTATCTATGCAGCAACCAAAGGAGGCATCTTCCTGATATTGAACCGAGTAGGTGTATTGGGAGAAGCTAATAGGAAAAATAAATTATGGAATCATTATAACCACTTGTCCCTGTAGATTTCTGAGCTACACTTTAGAAGGGTTAATGATGCATTTTTGTATGTGGTTATTAACCAACTTAATGGAGATGCAGGGTACAAGTTAAGTTAGCAGGCCATGGAATTTATCATAGAATGGGGATGTTTGTATATCCAATACCCCAAGTCCACTTATTTCAGGTTGGCACGATTTGAGGGTCATCTCCACTTACTTCCAAGATTCTACAACAAAAGGATGATTTTGATGGAGTTTGTCTATCAAGCTCTAGGGGTCAATGCTCGGTTGGCAAGAAAAAACAAACTCGGTTGTCACAAGTTCACCTGAAACTGGGTGAGTATAGTTTCCCACATCCTATGGGAGCTTAAGTGATTTTTAGTGAATTGGTGCATTTGAAGTTGGGCTTATACACTTCTCGAAAGTGTTTTGATCCAAAGAAGAAGATGAATTCTTTGTTGGCTTCAATCTTTTCTAAACACTTCAACTTGCTGGAAGACTTCTGGAGTGATCTCCAAGATGAGTATGACCTCAGAAAGAGGAAGTATGAGAGGCTACCTATTTCACTCATGGTGGAATTTGGAGTAACAAATGATGTTCCTAATGCACTATCAGATGATGGGGTGATGCTGGATCCCTGCTATGATGCACAAAGCATAGGTACAAATATTTTGGATCCAATAAATTGGGATGTTGAGGAAACCATTGATATCAAACATATAGCAAGATCGATACTATATAGGAGTATCCAATGGGTTGTTCTTAGAGCTAAAACTCCTAGAGATTCAACTCCCAAGAAAGGAAAGGGATACAAAATAACTAAGAGAAGAGGGCCACCTAAAGAACCATTAGATTTTTTCCCTCCTGATGTAGAATAAATTGAGCTAGAAGCTTCGGCTCAAGATGAACCTGAGGCACTGGAGGAAAATGTTCCAATAGGAGTGGTGGCACTAGTATCATTTTCAGGAGAGTAATCTACTCAAGTCCTTCCTACAGAGAAACAAGGAGGAGAAATGCCTGAGGGGAATCTCCATGAAATAGCTGAAACCTTAAAGGGGAAGGAAATGGAGATGGAGATCCATGATATTGAAACATATTCTGATGAGACTTTGTCAAAAAAGGATGTGCAAGGGGAGATGCCTGTAGAAACTGAGCATGTGTTAACTAAAGAAGATCAATGTGCACTGTTTGAGAAAGCAAAGAAATCTTTAGATGATAAAGCACATGCAGAATAAATGGAGAACAAAAAGGCAATAGATGCTAAGGCACAAGCAGATGCCTTACTTCAGCAACAACAAATGGAAGCCAAGCTAAGAGCTGACAAAGTGTTGAAACAACAAAGGTAGAAGGAGTAGGAGCTAAAGACCAAAGAAAAAATTGATAAGCTAGAGATGGTGCAGAAAATCCATGACCTAGAGGAGGAAAAGGCTAAGCAACAAAGGGAGAGAGAATCCCTTGTGGCCAAATTGAAGCTAATTGAAGAAGCCTATAAGAATAAGGAGGAAGCAGAATGCACAAAAAAAGAGAGAGATGCCGAGGAGCCGGCCAAGGAGCTTCAAAAAGAAAAGGAAGCCTTAGATAGACTTAAACCTTTGGAAGAAGAGATAAACTGGTTACTTGAGGAGAAAAGGTTGGAAGAGGAAAAATTGAAGAAGGAACAAGAAGACAAGAAGATGCAATAACAAAAGGACATGGAAGAAGCTGAGAAGATTGCAAAAGAAAATGTACAGCAAGAACAACAAGATGTATAGGAGGTTGATCCTCAACCTAAGGTTAATATGCTACAACCTTTGTCCTCTACAACTTTTGCTTCTTCTTCTACTATAATCGAAACTACTCCAAGTTCTCCCACTTGGTTAAAACGCGATCTTCAAAATAGGCCAATAAAACCCTCACAACCTCTTAATTGGGATGACATGATGAAAGAAATTGAAAAAGAAAGACCTAAGAAGAAGGTTAAAATTTTGCATTCCACTAGACTCACTGAAGGAGGAGAAATTATTTCTGAATGTGCAATACCATTGGTGGATAAGGATGTGGGAGATATGCAACTAATTGATTACCAGTTGGGAATTGTCTATTTAGGAAGAAACAAAGAAATCAAAAAATGAACTTAATAGATGTGGTAGAATCATCCACCAAATCAAGGATGATAAAGGATAAACATAGAAAGGATGAGCTTAAGGTTCAATTGGATCAATTACACACCTCTTGAAGAATGTTTTTGCTCCAAGGTCACAACAAATTACCACCATAGAGACACCAATTTTTCTTAGCAAGAGAGAGGTGGATGATTTGGTGCTGATAAGGAGTAAGGCTAAGATGATGGATAGATGGACCAACAAGCTTAATCAAGAAGTAGGTGAGGTGTTAGAAAGTGGTTATGAGGTTCATGAGAAAGATTTGAAGCTAATAGAAGAAATGAGTCAGCATGCTAAAGAATTTGGAGAACAATAGGAGGAGTATAGAGGGTATATCCAGAAACTGAGAGAGATCAATAAATTGTCTAAATCCACTCTTCTAGAGCAGTCAATTCTTGAAGAGGACAACACAAATTTCTTGGAAAAAGCCTCCAACATCATCTGATTTAGAGCTGAATTTTTGTACAAACATAAGAATGAATATTAGAATTCTAATGATGATCTAAATGAACAACTTGATGAGCTAGAAGCTGTAGTTTCTATTCTAGTGAATGTTGATATGTCAGTGAAGGAAGGCTTGCCTTTAAGTCAGTTGAAAGAGAAGTGGGATTGTAGACTTAAAGAGGTCATACAAAAGGGAGATAATGGAGAAGATCTATTGTTGGATCGATTAATGGATATTAGAACAATTAATGGATATTAGAGAAGAGGTAAGGGCTGCTAGAAGGTAGTTGACAAAGTTGAGAGACATGGGAGAATTTGCTTCTACTGAATTGAAAAGGATCAACTTCAAAGATAGTTGGATTGATGGACCAGATTTGGATATGCTTCAACAAGTCTTCTCTAGTTATGATGAGTACACTTCAAAGAAAAATCCGCATGCATGATTGACAGTATTATGGGTGCATGGTTTTATTTTCTCATTCACATGCATGAATGGTAGTCTTAGGGGCACATGGTTTTCTTTTTCTTCTCTCTCTTTTTCTCTCCATGTTTACTAGATAATCAATATGGGAACTAGAGATCAATTGATCTGAGTTTCCAAGAAAATTTAAGCTCCTAAAAAGGTGGATTTTGACTTTTGATAGAGAGGAATTCATATTTTGTACATCTATATATACTGGTAGGGTACCATATTGTAAAGGTCAGCTGATGAGAATAAGATTAGCCACCTGATAGTAGCAGATAGGATTTTTCATAGTTTTTACAGAGATACTTTGTTCTTATTAGTTACAGTTGAATATAAATATAGGTTTTTACACAATATGGTGTTGGAATTGAGTTTACTGGATAAGATTAATGAATTATAGTCTATCTATATGTCAGTGATTGTGTTAAAGGATAATTTTTTCTTATGTGATGAAAATCATTAGAAAGAACCAGATTTAAAGATTATTTCATTATTTTTTTTATGGATTGAATTATTGAAAGTTTGTTGATCTATGATTTTGGCAACAAATGAAAGTTTGTTCTTTTGGAATCTTTAAAGTATCTATGATGTGTGATTGTGATGGTTAAATTAAGCACCTTAGATGCATGCAATAGTATAGACTGTTCTGTAAATTGAATCATGCTATGGTTTTCTAGATCTGTTGGAGTAACATTAGTTGTTGAAAATATATGTCTGGATATTAGATAATTTTTCTTCATGTTTCACTGATATATGCCTTCATCTATCTTTTTCTTTTATTTAAAAACCCCCTCTTCATTAAATATAGATTGATGAATCTGTTATTTCTTGCATTCCTTGTTACCAGCAAAGGCCCCTTGAATATTATGGTTACATCAACCAGTTGAGTGACACCAAACAATTGAGAACCAACTACTAGGACCTTGGGAGTTAGGCTACTATATGTTTATCTTTTTCAGAATAAATCGAGTAGATATATTCTGTTTAACGTTGTTTGTGTCATTTTCACCATCAACAGATTTGGTGCTAGAAGGAGGGTTGAAGGAACAAGCTAACTTTCATTAGGTCATTCTCACCGGAGAAGTACTAGATGATTCTCAGATCCTCTATTGAGCCTGAACTATTAGAAGAACTCCAAACCCCGGTTAGACCTAGACCCCATGCTCATAGAATTTTGATTCCACCGTTGCCACCACCGCTAACTCCACCTGGATTTCAACCAAACCCACGTACACCATCACTAGTTCAACCTACATCACCACCACTAGCTCGGCCAATATCACCATCAGCTCAACCTATATCATCACCGACTGCTCAACCAATCATACCCATGGCTTACTTTGTGAATAACCCCTCTCCACTAGGGACTATTCCAGGGGGAATCCATGATCTACCCAAGAATCCAGAATTTTTTGGTCCCAAGTACATGCATGGGGAATCAAGAAGCGTTAAGGAGCATATACAATATTTCAAAGATGCTTGTACTCATTCTCATGTGGCTCATGAAGATGTGGTATGTAGATTGTTTTCTTATTTTTTAGGTGACATGGCATATAATCGGTTCTTAAATCTACCTTAAGGATCTATTATGGGTTGGAAAGACTTAAAAAATGCATTCATTAATCAATTCAGGGTCTATGTAGACCCTGCCATCCTGTATCACCAGTTTTCCACCATAAGAAAGGAACATCATGAGCCACTACCTCTATTCAACACTAGATTCCAAAGGATGTTTTGTAGGTTGCAAGATCCTTACTTAGTGGATGAGAATATTTCTATTCAGGTGTATTTAAGGGTAGTTGACCCCTTGATTGGTTTATTCTTGCAAAGAAATTATCTAGATTGACTCCCTATCTAAGGTGTATCATCTGGCCATCAAATTGAAACAAAAGATAAGTCTACAATCAGGAGGTTTAGGAGCAGCTCTTCCCCCCATGAGTTATCAAATGCCTAGCCCACCGTTATACAACACTGTCCCAAGGATTTCTTACTCCCAATACAGACTTATGTCTAAATAGTAGGCCCCACCTACCATGCCCTTTTTCAAAAATGGCATGCAAGATTCTTCCAAAAAACTTCAAAATCAACAACAAGAAGTGGGAGGATCCACGCCTATTCATTTCCCATCCATAGTACAAAATGTGCAAAATGAAAAAACTATTCAACTAACTAATGAGTTAGGGACTCTCAAGAATAATCTAGCTCAAATGTCTAATGATATGGAACAACTTAGGAAAAACCCTCCCCATAACCAAAACCATAATTTTCAAAACTAGGGAGGTTACAACAACTAGGGGAATTACTACAATCAGAATGGGAAGCAGAACACCAACCAAAAATTTTAGAATTAGAACTCCTCTAATCAAAATTACCAAAATCAGAACAAAGGATATAACCAAAGGTCCAACAACAACAATATGCAGTGGAATACAAGACCTAACAATGGGGGAATTTCCCATAATTATCAGTCAGGTGAGGAGAGATCACATACTGCTAATGTGGCTGATCTTAATTTCATGACTAACTTCTACAAGCTACATGATACTGCAGTACATTCTAAGGTTAATTTCCCAGAAATGGAGAAAATGGTAAAGATTGCACAAGCTTATTTCCATCCTCCAATAGGAATTTCCAATTAGAATAATGGGTCAGTAAGTACTACTATGACTTATGAGACTATTGAAGAGAAATACCAATTTCACATGTAGAGAGATAATGAGCCAGAGGAGGATGTGTATGATGCCCAAGCCTTCTAGTCCAAAGGTGGTCACTTTATGAGATATCAGAATAAGGGACGATTTACTACATCTGCACCCCCAAACAACATGGTCCCACCTAACCAAAATTCAGATAATAACCCACCACCACCAAAGGGACCTTTTGACCCTCAGAATAGAGGTAATCTGCCTCATTTTCCTAAATATCAAGTGAGGAATGATTCAAATTTTGATTTTATTACAGACCTGCTGAGACATAAGACATTATTATCATTCTTTGACATCATGAAGTGGTGGCTGACTCAACATGAAGTGGTATTAAAGGCTCTAGAGGAAGTAGACCACTTAAAAGTAGAAGGTAAAGTGACTCCAGTGAAGGAGACAAATGCAACCATCTATAAAGGTAAGACTAGTACCCCACCTTTTATTTTAAGTTTAAGGATTTTTGGAAAGAATTTGCATAACTGTTTATTGGATTCTAGAGCGTTGGGTAATGTTATGCCCTTTTCAATATGTAAGAAGTTAGGATTAAACCCTATCCTGACCAATAAGAAAGTGATCCAGTTAGACAAAACTGAGGTCAATGTTGTAGGAGAACTAAAGAACATGCATGTACAGGTTGGATCAGACCCAAGGATCCAAACCTACATACATATCCAAGTGGATGACATCCCAGAGACATATGGTATGCTCCTAAGTTGGGAGCTAATGAAAAGTATTGGGGGATATTTATCCTTGGATTTCTCTCACATGTGGTTACCCTGGAAGGGAGTGGAAACATAGATAAGGATTGAGAGTGAACCAAAACTCAAGCATATGATTACAAAATATGATGCTTCAAATGAAGTAGCATATTTTGAGACTGAGATAGAATTTTACAAATGAGAGGAAGTCCTGACCTTCTCTGTACTCAATCATGAGGATAAATTTCCCCTAGAACACAGTGACCCAATGATTAGCATCAACCAATAGGTTATAATAAGGAAATTGCAACAAGATAAGCTAGTTTTAGGAGAAGAAACTGATTTGAATAGTTTGTTGCTTCCTAATTGGTGTAGGATTCATTATCACAATCATTCGAATTTAACATGCCCACCATGCCTAGATATCTTAAATCATATAGGCCAACCTCAAAAAATGTGTCAAGATAAACCCCAAACACCCATTAATGAGTTTTCTTTTACATTTAAGGATACTACCATTCTCACTCACACTAGTATTTCTCAAGAGGAAGGTTCCTCACCAGTAGAGAAGACTCAAGTTTTATGCTCTAAGATTCAAGGATAAATTGAGGTGTCTCAATTATTTTCCAATACACCTACTCCAGATACTCTGCCAATGCCTAAGGAATTGATAAAAGATGAACTGGATTGCAATTTAACCTGAGAAGTTGTTCAGGTTGTGATTCTTGACCCAACTGCGAATATAGAAAAGTCTTCAAGTGAGCCTTGCCCCAAGTCAATTTTTGATGACCAACAAAAGTCTGAGCTGCCACATGTCACAAATAATTCATCCCCTATTATCCCTAAAAAAGAAAGAACTCCTAGCCAAAGACCAATTTTGGAGTCTTAAATTTGATGGCTCCAAATCCAAAGAAGGAAGTGGAGTAGGGATTGAACTAACCAACTCGAAAGGGAAAACTTACTTTGTGTCTTATAGGTTGTAGTTTGGTTGTACAAAAAACATGGATGAGTATGAAGCACTTGCTCATGGACTCATGTTTGATCATAAAAAGAAGGTTACTACTCTCACAATTATGGGGGATTCAGAAATAATTGTAAAACAGGTACGTAGCCAGTATACATGTCATAACAAAAAATTGGTTGTGTATAAAAACAAAGTTTGGAACCTAATTGAAGACTTTGATGTTTTTGGGATTACTCTGATCCCTAGAGAAGCTAATCAAATTGTAGATGCCCTTTCCATTGCTGCTAGCACATTGGAACCCATAAAAGACTCTAATCTTAAGAGATTTTCAATTGAACTAATTTCAGTCCCAGCTGTCCCTGATAATGTTTGAATTTTTTTAGGTATTCAATGATGATCAACATATATTGGCCTTTTTGGCAAGTTCTGATGTTTTTGAAAGGCATATAATAGATGAATCTAAAAGAGATCGAGGAGATTGGGATCCTAAGAAGGATGGTGAAGAAGGAATATTGGATTTGAAAAGTAATATTATTCCAAAGGGGATGGTAGCCTTGGAGAGAATATTTGATTTTGACCCACGGGCTCGTCAAAGGGTGCCTACAGAGAGTGATGGAGGAAAATATGAATCTTTTAATCTGACTCAGTTAGGCCCTGAAAGGAATGTCTTCATAGGAAATACTTATCCTCAAGAAATTAAGGACAAGATAGTCAAAGTTTTGGAGCAGAACATTGCAACCATTGCTTGGAGTTATGATGACCTCAAAACCTTTGACACTTCGGTGATCACACATACCATACCTCTCAAGCCAGAAGCCAAGCTCTTTGATTAGAAACAATGCTCGGTCAATGTTTTAATTGAGCCCTGATCTAGAAAGGTACAAAATCCCCTATCTACAAGGATAATCTTTCCTGATAGGTAGGATGTTTCTTCCACAACATGTCAAATTATGATATTGCTATCAGGATTCAACCATGTAGTTTTTGAGTTAAACTCATTGACCCATGATTCATGAGTAGTGGTTCACAAGAACCCATCTCTCATGATAATGAATAGTCCACTTAGCACTCATTGCATCTAGGTGATGCTCACAGAGGTGAAGCAATGGTCCATCTTGGGAGGTCACCCATCCCAGCACTGCTCCAGCTCAAGCGCGCATAACCACGGAGTTTACCCCAAGGTGAAGCCCACTTAGCTTGCTACCCCATTTGTAAAAGCTTCTGCAAGTGTTGTGCCTTATGAACCATTCATTATAGAGCCCCTTTAGCTCATCAATTGATAAGTAGGAGATTTCTTCCACAGTGTGTCAAATTGTGATATTGCTATCAAGATTCAACCGTGTAGTTTTTGAGTAAAACTCATTGAACCATGATTCATGAGTAAAAGTTCACAAGAACCCATCTCTCATGATAATGAATGGTCCACTTAGGACTCATTGCATCTAGGTGATGCTCACAGAGGTGAAGCATTGGTCTGTCTTGGGAGGTCACCCATCCCAGTACTGCTCCAGCTCAAGTGTGCTTAACCACAGAGTTTCCCCCAAGGTTAAGCCCACTTAGCTTGCTACCCCATTTTCAAAACCTTTAGAAATTTTTGTGCCTTATGAACCATTAATTATAGAGCCCCTTTAGCTGATCAATTGATAAGTAGGAGGTTTCTTCCACAATGTGTAAAATTATGATATTGCTATTAGGATTCAACCATGTAGTTTTCGAGTCAAATTCATTGACCCATGATTCATGAGTAGTGGTTCACAAGAACCCATCTCTCATGATAATGAATGGTCCACTTAGGACTCATTGCATCTAGGTGATGCTCATAGAGGTGAAGCATTGGTCCATCCCAGGAGGTCACCCATCCTAGTACTGCTCTAGCTCAAGTGCGCTTAACCACAGAGTTTCCCCCAAGGTTAAGACCACTTAGCTTGCTACCCCATTTGCAAAACCTTCAACAAGTGTTGTGCCTTATGAACCATTCATTATAGAGACCCTTTATCTCATTAATTGATAAGTAGGAGGTTTCTTCCATAGCGTGTCAAATTATGATATTGCTATCAGGATCAAACATGTAGTTTTTGAGTCAAACTCATTGATCCATGATTCATGAGTAGTGGTTGACAAGAACTTGTCTCTCATGATAATGAATGGTCCACTTAGCACTCATTGCATCTAGGTGATGCTTAGAGAGGTGAAGCATTGGTTTGTCCCGGGAGGTCACCCATCCCAGCACTGCTCTAGCTCAAGCGCACTTAACCATGAAGTCTCCCAAAAGGTTAAGCCCACTTAGCTTGCTACCTCATTTGCAAAACCTTCAGCAAGTGTTGTGCCTTATGAACCATTCATTATAGAGCCCCTTTAGCTCATCAATTGACAAGTAGGAGGTTTCTTCCACAGCGTGTCAAATTATGATATTGCTATCAGGATTCAACAGTGTAGTTTTTGAGTCAAACTCATTGACCCATGATTCATGAGTAGTGGTCCACCTTCACAATAACCCATCTCTCATGATAATGAATGGTCCACTTAGCACTCATTGCATCTAGGTGATTCTCATAGAGGTGAAGCATTGGTCCATCTCGGGGGATCACCCATCCTAGTACTGCTCTATCCCAAGAGGTTGATAAGGAACAACCCTTATGAAGCATTGGCCCATCCCAGGAGGTTCATAAGACACAAAACTTGCTGAAGGTTTTGCAAATGGGGTAGCAAGCTAAGTAGGCTTAACCTTGGGGCAAACTCCATGGTTAAGCGTGCTTGAGCTAGAGCAGTACTGGGATGGGTGACCTCCCAGGATGGACCAATGCTTCACGTCTATGAGCATCACCTAGATGCAATGAGTGCAAAGTGGACGATTCATTATCATGAGAGATGGGTTCTTGTGAACCACTACTCATGAATCATGGGTCAATGAGTTTGACTCAAAAACTACATGGTTGAATCTTGATAGAAATATCGTAATTTGACACGTTGTGGAAGAGACCTCCTACTTATCAAATTTCACCACCAAATGGAGGACATTTGCCTATCGGAGGATGCCATTCGGTCTTATCAATGTAGGAGCAACCTTTCGAAGGGAAATGGACATAGCCTTTAAATATTTGATAGGGAAGTGTGTAATTATTTATGTGGATGATTTAACCATCTTCCCCAAGAATAGATAAGATCATGCTGCTGATCTGGAAAAATTCCTCAAGAAATGTATAATCTATGGTGTCTCCCTCAATCCAAAGAAGTGTGTGTTTGGTGCATCTGAAGGGAAACTCCTAGGTCACATCATATCAGAATAAGGGATATCCATAGACCCTGATCGAGTGGAGGCTATCTTGAAACTAACAAGGCCAGGAAGCAAGAAAAAAATGAGATCATTCTTCAGGAGGATCAATTTTAATAGAAAGTTTATAACAGGGTTTGTGGAGATTGTCAAACCTCTAAATGAAATGATGAAGAAAGAGGCAAATATTGAGTGGAGTAATGAGGCTAAATCTACTTTCTCACAGATCAAACAATCAATATCTGAGGCGCCTATTTTGACAAGCCCAGATTATTTAAAACCTTTTTATATCTATTCTTTCTCATCTGACCATTCATGTGCAACTGTGTTACCACAACGAAGAGGAAAGGGGTGTTAGTGTAATTAATATTTAATTACACTTGGATAACTTTACTTATGTTTTTCTTAGGTAATAATTAGTTTACTTAATTAATAAGTAAGCTTTATTTAGTTGAGATGTTTTTAGGTCAACATTAGGGTTGCATACTTTGCTTTTATAAAGCAAATCATCTCATTCTAATCTTCGAATTCTTGAATAATATCAATTTGCACATTTCATGCAAAGCTCTTCTTTTTCATTATTTTTCTCTTATGTGGAAGGTGTTTAGGTTTGCATGTTTGATCTTGGTTCTTAACATGGTATTAGAGCCTTGACATGCAACCCCTTCTCAAATTCTTGAGAAAATCATTGTAGAGTTTGTTTGGGGTTCCTCGAGGATTTCATGCCTTGAGCTCATCTATGTGGCATCTTGGATCAGATTGGGCTTCACCATTGGATTTAGAGTGCTGGAAAAAGTCAGGATTGACATTCATTTTACTGATTTTGGTCATCGTTGAAGAAATTTGTGAGGGTTTCAAGCTCGGTGATTTTCTAGAAGCTCTTGAGGTAGCTGATTTTTCAAAGAATTTTGGTCACAAACGAAGGCCACCATCTCATTCGCAGTGCCAAAAACCCTAGGAACGCCCTTCGTTTCATCAATTTTGGAGTAGTTGATCTGGGAGGCAAAAATGTTTTTCCAAGGAGGTCGTACGACCTCCCTTTGCACATGTTTCGAGGCGGATTTCAAAAAAAGTTAAAAAATAAAAATAAAGCAGCACTTATGAAAAGCATTGCCCACATAAATCTGGGTGCCACCCGGGTGCCACCCAGTGGCCACCGGTGCACCACCCGGGTGCCACCCAGCGACCACTAGTGTGTTGCTAGAATCACCGTCCATGCTTAACCTCCTCCCACCTCCGCTGCCAGTTTGCTCTCAGCCCCCACAAGCTCGGTTAGCACCAATGTCGGTCATATGGGGGACCGGGCACTATGCGCCTAGCCCCCGACCAACCCTTCAGCCCCAACTCTAGTCATATCGGTGACCATGGGCTCTACCCCAGGCCCCTATCCGCCAATCCCTAGTCGCGCATAGGTCCAGGGGCCGAATTGTTTTCAGCCCCTTGGGCTGCCTGTAGGCCAAATTGGCCATTCTGGAGCACTTTCACCAAATCGGGCATAACTTTTGCATATAGAGTCGGTTTTTCACAAAAAAGATATCGTTGGAAATCTAGTTCCAATCCCATTCTGTTAGTGTAGGTTATTTTTCCTAATTATGTTCCATTTTTATGTTGCAGGTACTTGAACTCATAACTTTTTTTTTTCACTCCAGAAGGCATATCTTTTGATTCGATGATCCTTTTTTCACGATTCTCATGGAATTGGAAAGCTGGTTCAGTCATCTACACATATCTGAGGTCTATTTTCATTTTTTTTTTATGTATGTTTAGGCATTCTCTTCTTTTGCAATCATTGGATATCGTAATAAATGAACTGATATAATGTTCCATCAGGGGGGTTTCTTGCATAATAATCTAATTAGAGTGTGCATTCACTTTGATCTTCATTCTTGTTTTGATGACAACTTGCATGGGTTGTAATCTAGTTTCTTAGTTTCTATTGGCCACTTTTTTGTCTTAGCTTGACACATATCAGATTCATTTCGGATCCTTCTTAGTTTGAGGGCCATTAAATTTGTGGTTAATGTTCTTGAGTCTTTATGGTACTTGTTCTCATAGAAAATTTTTAGTCTCAGTTTGGCATCGACATCAAGATTCACGGCTTCCATATTCTATCATCATCATATCATCTACTATTGCTTTATGGATTCTAGGGTTATTCCCATTTGGAGTTTTTGAGTGTTCCATGGCATCGGGTCTGTTGTTGCATTATTATGATTCTGATATGGTTTCTTGTAGACAAAAGTATATTTCCTTTCTTTTTGGATTGCAATTCCAGTGTTACTCCATAGTGTTCTTCCAGTGCTTCTTTGTAGTAGTCATCTCATTGTAGGGGGGGTTGTCCCACTGGGTTTTCATTCTCTACCTCATTATTGCATTTGTACATGGGTACCTGATCAGGCCTTGTTGTCGGGACCCATTCATTCTTTCTTGTATTCATCTTAGTTTTAGGTGCATGCTTATTTATTCTCCCTAAGTTGCACTTATGGGGGGGTGTTAGTGTAATTAATATTTAATTACACTTGCATAACTTTACCTAGGTTTTGCTTAGGTAATAATTAGTTTACTTAATTAATGAGTAAGCTTTATTTAGTTGAGATGTTCTTAGGTCAACATTAGGGTTGCATACTTTGATTTTATAAAGGAAATTATCTCATTGTAATCTTTGAATTCCTGAATAATATAAATTTGCACATTTCATGCAAAGCTCTATATTTTCATTCTTTTTCTCTTTTGTGGAAGGTGTTTAGGTTTGCATGTCTGATCTTGGTTTCTAACAAGGGGGAGGAAAGACCCATTGCCTTCATGAGCTCTCCATTTGATAATGCAGAAGTGAGATACCCACCACTGGAGAAACAAGCCTTTGCATTGGTATGAGCGGTAAAAAAGTTTAGACATTATATTCTTCAAAGTCAAGTAATGGCTATAGTTCCTGATCTAGCTGTGAAGTCTCTCTTGATGAAAAGTGAATGGAAATTCTACAAGAATTTGATTTAGAGATTCACTCGATGAAACTTGTTCAAGGGAAAGGTTTATCAAAAGCAATAGTAGATGTGGACAAAAACATCACTTGTTAGTAGTATATTGTCTAGTCATTTACTAAGGATCCCTGGTACACAGACTTGATTTTCTTCCTCCTCAATAACAAATGTCTAGAAGGAATGAATGATACTTAGAGGAGAGCTTTGAAGATGAAGAGTTATCACTACATGCTTAAAGAGGGATCCATCTATAGAAAGAATTTTCAAGGGATTTACTTGCGTTGTTTAGATCAACAAGAGGCCAAGCATGCCATTTCTGAGTTTCATGCAAGGAATGGAAGGGGACATGGATTTGTGGATGGTTTGGCTCATAAAATTATTAGATTAGGTTATTATTGGCCTTATGAATTTTGGGATGCACACCAACATGTCACAACCTGTCATATATGTCAAACTTCTGCACCTAAGGAAAGAAATCCGATAATGCCTTCTCAACTAGTGTATGAGGTAAGGCCATTTTCTCAATGAGCACTAGATTTTGTAGGTTTTATTAATCCCAATTCTTTTGCAAGACATAAGTTCATTTTGACTATAATCGACTACTGTACATGCTGGACTGAGGCCCAACCCTACAAAAAAGACACCACAAAGGTGGTCATTAGATTTTTAACTGAGAACATCACAACCAGGTTTGGAATTTCATTTGCTCTGGTATGTGATAATGGCCCTGCTTTTTCTTCTGCTAAATTCATTCAATGGGATTATGAACATAACATTATTCTAAAGTATTCATATAATTTCTACCCTCAGGGAAATGGAGTGGCTAAGTCCACTAATAAAAATCTGTTGGAAGTGATAAGAAAATTGCTAGAAAACAATCCTAGGGACTGGCACACCTAGTTGAGATTTGTCTCATGGGTAGATCAAACCCGAATCAAAGAAACTCTATGAAATTTTCCTTTTAAATTAGTCTATGGCCAAGACCCTATTTTCCCGATCCATTTGTAAATACCTATTCTTAATTTTATGCAGAAATTTTACTCCAAGGATGATAAGTTCAAGGTTAGGTTACTTGATTTTCTTAACGTGGAAGAGCAAAGAGATGCTTCTTTGCAACAATTATCTAAGCATCAAGCTGTCACCAAACACTAGTTTGACAAAAGGGCCAAGATAAAAGCCTTTAGGATATCAGATGTTGTATTACTATGGGATAAAGCCAGAGAAAAAAAGGGAGATCAACAGAAGTTTGATAGACTCTGGTTAGGTCTATATCAAGTGCTTGAGATACTAGGCGAGAATGCTTTTCATTTAAGTACCTTGATAGGAGAACCTATTCCGTTACCAGTTAATGGTCAGTTTATCAAGCACTATTTTGGTTCATGAAAGGTCTGATGTTTTAAAGAATGTATTATAATGTATATATGTGATTAAGTGGTGTTTGTTTTTTTTAGTTTTAGTTTTTTGTTGTTTTGTTTTGTTTTGTTTTGTTTTGTTTTGTTTTGTTTTTTTTTGTTTGTTCTTTTATTTGTTTTTGTTTGTTGTTTTATTTATTTTTTATTGGGGATCTTCATGTTTGTCCATCTTAAGATAGGGGGATTGTTATTCGAAGTATGCTATAGACACTAGGAGAGAAATTGGTTTAGGTATTTTCATTGGCATCTTTGAAAAGGATTTCATTCTGAAATTCATGTTTTATGATCATTCTAATGTTGGTTTGAAAATTTATTTGGGATAGAAGATACACTATGAATATCTCATTAATTATGGTAAAAAATCTATCACCAAACTAGATAAAATTATCCTAAATGAATGCCTATATATTTTAGGGTAGCTTTAGCTTTTGATTCAAGTGAAAAATCTGATTCCAAGACTATCATGAAATCCATTATAGTTCTCAACCCACATTTAAGATCAATTGTATTTGAGTATTGAGGAAAGTTCATAAAATATTTTCACAAGTGAAGCTTAAGTAAAAAAAAATGAAAGGAAACAAAGAAAAGGAAAACTTAGTATCAAATGGGTGAATCAAGTATCTCTATTGGGGATATGGATGCCTAGATGGTAGTAGAGCAGTGCTTTGAGAGAACTAGAGGTATCTCCATTGAGGCTATGGATGCCTGTGTTGGTATGTGGTGACTAATAATGCTATACTGTACTTTTTCAGTACTCTACACTCTTCACGTATCATTTTTTCATTTTGTTATCGAGAAAGAAAAAGCTGACTTTGTAAATCCTAATTCTGGAAGCTTCTAAAAGCTTGTTATAAGTTGCTGGGATGGAGATTTGTAGTATGGCATTATTCAAAATATTGTAATAGGTTTTTAACTAGATAATAAAATAATTGGATGGTTGTGGCTTTGTGGATGTAGTCCAGATTGGGTGAACCATGTTAAATTTTCTATGTTGTCTTCTATGTGTTTTTTATTACTCTATTTTATTGTTCAAATTTGCATTTAACTTTTTATATATCTGATCTTTAACCCTAACAACTTGTTTGGCAATGAAGCAATACCCAGGATTTAATTGCATGATAGTTAAAGGACTCAACCTATGTAGCTTGAATCTTAGGTATAGTTGTTCAAAAGAAAAGAAAGTATATATGAAGAATGATGCACAATATAAGCACACACTCAAATTTTAGAAATATTCATGAGCACATACATCTGAGGTTCCAGCTCAATCTTATCCTATATATATATGTGATCTTATTCAAGCTAGCATGCTTCATAAGCTAAGTAGTTTTTGGGTGACTGAATTTTTCTTGGGTGTTTTGAAAATGGGTAAACCATTTTCCCAGATGAGTCACCATTTGTTATGCCTTGCATAACCACCCCATCTTTTTCCTTGGTCAAAATGAGTCCCCCTTTTTGTTTTTTTCTCCTTGTTTGTTTTCCAAACAAAGTTTGGAGTTATTCATCTCTAGTAATTTGTTTTTCTTTGGTGTGTTCTGTCGAAACCAGAACCAAAACTAAATTGGGTTTTGAAACTTGTTTCAAAAATCGATTATGATCCCCATCTCAATAGTCTTTTTGTTGTTTTTTGGTTTATCTTTATCGGAGTCGGAGCCAAAATAGAAGTTAAGTCTGAACTTAGTTCAAATTTCAAATTCAATTCTCTTTCCGCCTCTGCCTTTTGGTCTGTTTGTTTAGACTTAGGTTTGATTTTGGTTTCTCTCATTTTTGTCTTTGTGTTTTTAATTTTGACTTTTTGTTTCATTTTATTCTTTGTTGGCGGAATCGTAGTCGGAATGGGAACCAAATGTGAAACTTGGACAAAGTTTCTAAATAAATCTCAACTCTAATTCCACTCCCACTGCTTTAGTTGTTGAATTTACTAAATTTGCAGAATAGTAATGTGCCAGTTCCCTTTGCGGTTCAGACTATAATCTACCACATTTATGGCATTGATGGTAGGTGCCATGCACGTGCGAAGCTGCATTTTTAGCCTTAATTAGGGATTAATTGGAAGTTATTACCGTTGCTTAAAAGATCAAGAACGAAGAAAAGTTGCAGTGGAGCGTTTGGACGTGTGATTTGATTGAAAGGGATATAATCACACACAGAATCATCTTAGAGGGTGAACCTATTTATTTGCATTTGAGGTAGGGTTTTTGTTCTTCTCTTTCATTTTGTTTCACGTTTTTTGGTTAGCGTGGTCGTTGGTTTTTCACGATTTCATGATTCTCAGTTCTCTTGTGAATCTATGTTCTTTGTGTTTCTTCTTTTAGTTCTGTTTTTTAATTTTTTTTTTTGTTTTTCTTGCGTTTTGGTTGCTCATTTGTTTGTTTTATCTCAGTCATTTTCATGTTTAAATGTGACTGTACTGAGATGCCCTAGGTTTTAAATAGCATGGATTAGTTACTGTTATTTTATTTTGTAAGGTTTTTAATGGTAGATTAGTTTCTATTTTTTAAGTGAGTAGGGTTTGGTAGATTATATTTTTACTTAAGATTTTTGTTGCCCATCATCTGTTTATTTTGAATTTAGGTTAAAACTCGTTCCCTAAATTGTTTGAAATCGAGGTTTAGTGAGTTAGGGTTTTGGTGCATTTTTAAAAAAAATATGATGCCCTCATTATTATGGTTTCGTCACGATCATATAGGGATGGTCTTATATAGGTTATTTTTAAGCCCCTTTCATTTTGATATGACCTTGATTCCTAGATCTTAGTATTTATTATCCTGTCGAAAGAATTTATGACGTCATGGTTATTTTAAGAGGAAGTGGGATAATAATCAATTTAGAATTTGAATCATGTTTTTTAGAAGGTATTGATTGCATTTTCATCCCATCTTTGACTCCGCTTACAATAAGAAGAAGGCTTTCAAAATACTGGTAACCCAGGTGGAAGCGGAAGCGAAACTGAATATAAAATTAGAAAATCTTCATGGAACCAAATCATTTTTGTTTCAATTTCAATTCTGGTTACTATTCCAACTCCAACTCTGGTCACGACTTGTTATTACTATAATCTCAACAACTATTTTGACTATGATCCAGACAGTGTTTTAAAAGAGACTATTTAGAATATTTTTTGCCTGGTTCCGCCTCTGGTACATTTTAGAGGGTAAGATCTTAAAGCATATTTTGTTATATTTGTTCAAAGATCGAGGGAGAGGGAGAATGGGATGGAGAGAGGGAGAGGGAGAGGGAGAGGGAGAGGGAGAGGGAG
>CM021104.1:188814305-188849739 GCA_007115665.2 Sequoiadendron giganteum | reverse complement strand
AGAGGGGAGAGAGAGAGAGAGAGAGGAGTGATTTAGTGAGAGACTTCAGAGAGATAGAGGTGGAGAGAGCAAGAGGGAAAGAGATAATATTTAAATATTTTGTAAATTGGTAATGTATATATTTAATTATTTATGGATTAACTAAAATATTGAAATAATATTAAAATATTTATAGATTAACTAAAATATTGAAATAATATTTAAATATTATACATTTAATAATATATTATATATTAAATACATAATTGGGCAAGAGATTACCATAAATTGTATATTAAATATATTACATTATAAACTTTATTAGATATTATATATTAAATTATAAAGTTAATTACATTTTTAAATAATATATTAAAGATTGTATAAATTGTTTTAAAACTGATCTAAAAGATATCATATATCGAATTCAAATCCGATATCCAATTTAAATCCGATATCCGATATTCTGACACAAAATTTAATGCCTTGGTATTAGGCTCGGTATTAGGCTCGGGATTTGGGTCGGACCTACCAATCCTAAAAGTCAACACGTAAAACGTGTTTAACAACTTACCTTGTTTTTCCAAACTTCGCCCATGTGGGTGACGACTTTTATTTTACCTAAAATTGATAAAACGAAAAGGGTTTGTAAAGGAGCTTCTCAGCTTTCTACCAATATAAATTATATTTTCTTTAGAATCTAATAAATAATTATTTTTTATTTTTTATTAGAATTACAACTAAAGTCCTGATTGATAGTCTGATAGAAAAACATCTATAGCTTTCAAATGGTATCACATTTTTTGAATCCAAAACATGCGTCACATTCTATTCCTTGCATACTATAGGATTAAAAAAAAAAATGAATTCCAGTAAGTTTTGACCAAGCTAAGGTGGTCAGACATATGAGTTTTTATATTTTTAAAAAGTTGTAATAAAAAATTCATAATTTTTTTTTTTTTTAAATTTCAAAAGAATATGCATCACATCCAGGCATGAGTCCTCTACTTATATCTAAAATTTTATAAAAAAATATTATGATTTTATTATGGTTAGGGTGGTCAGATAGACATCTACTTTTTATTTTTTCCCTGAAATTTTAGTACTACTGCATTGAAATTTCAAATTTTCACCAAATAGATTTATTTTTTACAAAAATTAACCTAGTAGTTTAGAAACTACATTCAATTTTCCACAAATTCTATTCTTACATATTTTTGAAATAATATAGATAACTTATTCAAATTTTTATGTCAAGTTGCCCAACTCTGATTTTCTGAATTTTCATCGCCACTTAAGGACTTGTTTTTTCCATGATGCTCCTAAACATACCCGTATAGTGGAAGGAATTGAACATACTCCTTGGTAGAAAAACATAATGTATTATCTCAGGCATATGAAGTGCCCTGAGGGGTTGAATGAGAATCGAAGGATGACTCTTAAATTACAAGCATCCAAATAAGTGTTTATAGAAGGGGATCTATTTTGGAAGAATAGGGATGGAATGCTATTGTTATGTCTAGATGAATCACAAGAAAAAAATGTCTTAAGGGAGATGCATGAAGGGGTATGTGGAGGTAATTATTCTACAAAAACCATTGCACATAATATTCTCAAGACTGGCTATTAATGGCCTAAAGTTTTTAATGACTGTTTTGCACATGTAAGGAAATGTGAGGCTTGTCAGAAGTTCTCAGGGAAATTGAAATATCAAGGAGCTCTACTGCTTAGACCTTTGCAAGTAGAAGGCCCTTTGCACCAATGGGGAATTGAATTCATTGGATAAATACAAGAAAATTTAAGTGGAGGACACAAATGGATACTAGTAGCTATAAATTATTTTACAAAGTGAGTAGAGGCAATCCCAACTAAACAAGCAAAAAGCAAGGTGGTGATAATTTTTTTGATGGAAAACATCATAATTAGATTTGGCACACAAGAAAGAGTGATCATAGATAATGGGACGTGTTTTAGATTTGATGAGTTCAAAGAATTTTTCAATACATATGGCATTACTATTTCTTATGCTACCCCTTACCACCCACAAGTAAATGGTTAGGCAAAATACAGTAATAAAAGCCGTTTGAAGATCATAAGAAAGATGTTATATGCAAATAAAAAGGTGTGGGATTCAAAATTGAGAATGGTTGTATGGGCAGATAGGATTACAATGAAAAAATAAATTGGAAAGTCTCCATTTGAACTCATATATGGAACACAAGTCAGGATGTCACTGCAAAACCTTTTACCAGTTTATAAATTCATCCTTCAAGAGGATTTAGATATTTTTGAACCAATGGAAGAAAGGATAGAGTAGCTTGAAAAACTTGATGAAGTAAGGAGAATGGCTCAAAAACAAAATGTAAAGCTGCAATCACAGAAGAAATACCTTTTTGATAAAAAATCCAAAAACAAAAAATTTGAGGACAATGACTTGGTGTTAATGTGGGATGCTAGATGTTAGGAAAAAGGAAAGCATGGGAAGTTTGAATCTTTGTGGCTAGGTACTTTTGTTATCATTAGGAAAGTATGGGAGGACTCCTATTATTTGCAAAATATATTAGGAGAGGAACAAGAATTTCCTGTACATGGGTAGTTCCTAAAACACTTTCTATCTTAAGGAGTACCAGAGAATTAAGGATTTCTAGTGCATGGAAAATTCTTGGCAAACCTCTTAAAACATTATTTTCCATGCACAGTAGTTTAGGAAATCAAAAATGGATTAGGACTTGCTAGTACATGGAAAATCCTAACATTCCCTAATGAAAAATAAAATTTATCAATGAATAATAGTTTAGGATCATTTCCTCCATGTTCCACCTCCTTCCATTCTCTCACATCCTTTAAGGGCTTGGTCTGATCCTAGAGATATTTTGGATTCATGCAGTGATTGATAAACCACTCAGGCCCAATTGAAGCCACTATTGGAATCAAAATTTTAATAAAAATTCTAGAGTTTCTATTAACCATTAAAATCCAAATTCATGCCACCTTTTTCATAATATATTACATTGTTATCATCCACAAGGCCAAAATAGCCTGTTACCACTATACCACTACCTAAATATCCACCCTTGTAACCCTTACCCCATACCTCCTTACCGCAACCTCTTGTAAGAGGGCTTGCAGTATTACAGTCAAAACAGTTAACATTATACACTTTTACGGTTATATCGTGGAATGTTAGAGCTTAGACCATGGTAGAGTGGTGAACTAAAGAACAATAATAGAGGGAAACATCTATATTATGGAAGGTTAGAACAAGACCCATGATAGATTGGTAGGATTAAGAATGGAAATAAGGGCAGATACCACCATACCGTAGGAAAGAGAATGTTAGCCCATGGTGAAGCGGTTTAGAAATCAAAGGAAGGGCAAGACACCACCATACCGAAAGGAAGTGAGAGGCATCCCGAGGTATAGCGGTATGATGGTATGTGTGTGGAAGATACACTATGGTACCACTAGAGAGTCAAAGACGATGAGTGGTGCAAGTAAATAAGAATATCAATACATATTGTGATACCACGACAATATGAAATATGATGGGTGGTAGAGTGGTAAGCTAATGGAAAGGAATCAAAGCACACTATGGTACTATAGAGGAGATAAAAGTGGCATGAGGTAATGTGATAAAGTAGTCATTAAGGCATTTAAAGCATATCTATCACATCAGTCAACTTCGAAATATGAATTGAGCTTGATACAAAGATTTAAATCATGCGAATTTATAAGTCAGGAGTGAATACAGCTTGGGATTAAAATTAACAAAATAAGTTGTTTATTTTTTATTCATGACAGCTAAAATCAAATCGTGAGCAAGCTCAGACGGTGAAGGAGAAGAGAATTTTTCAAGGAAAATCATATCGCTAGGTAGGTTCAGCTTGTTCCTATCTATAAATTTCATAATGGAACCAAAGAAATAAGTGGTAGAAGCTAAGAAAGATGAAGCCAAGCCTAATAAACCATCTTTCTAATCACCATTACTTGCTCTATTGCCTAGGTCAGTGAACAAAGGGTCAAAGAATGTTTTTAGAGAGTTAGCTTAGGGTTGTAGAGACCCAATTACACCCCGATCCTATTGGAACCTATATTGGTATTTCTACTAGATGAAGAATGATAAGGTTCCTGTGTTGAACCAATGGACCTTGGATTTGGCCAAGCTAATTGTGCCCAATGTCTTCATTGATACTGAGTTAATTCAAGCCCTAGCTCACAGATACCATGCCTTGACTAAAATTGTTAGACTTCCAAATAGTGGGTGTTTGTTGGATGTCAACATGGATTGTATTATAGAATGTTGTAATCTTAACAAACAAGCGGTAACAAAAGTGAAATTATTGAAGTTAGAGCAGGAATATAAGAGGTTAAGAAGAACCTACCATACTGATGAGCTCCCCTTACACATGAAAAGGGGTGATAACAATAGAAAAATCTCAATCCCTACTTCTAAGGTTGAGTCCTTTTAAGTTGATGAATTACAAGTGTATTTTAGAAACACTTGCTTTGCATTGTGTCAAATATTGGGAGTGGATGTCGAGGAAAACATGTTTCTAGGGTTAATGATAATGGCTATGATAATTAAGCATACTGAATCAAATGTAGAGTTTGACTTTGCATCTATGATTGAAGAGTAGATTTATAAGGGTTTTCTTCAAGTCAGGTAGGCTAAGGCCCCCATTGCTTTCAGAAAGTACTCTCTGCTATGTTACTTGATTTTATATCAAAATGAAATGAAATGGACCAAAAGAATGAACTTGTGCACACATGAGAATGGAATTAAGCTTCTCGTACAGAATGGTGTTACATCTGGGATAGAAAATGCAAAGAAAGTGATTTTGTGGTGTTTAGAGATGATTTTTCAATGAGACTAATAGATGCTTTAGGCTACCCTACACCAAGATTTCCTGAGTCTTTAATGAAATTAATGAGACCAATGCAAGGCGGGCCAGAATAGGGTTTCACACATAAGTATTTTGACTGGTTCTTCATGCCACAGTACACACTTATTAGAGTTTATGGGTGTAATAAATCACCACACATATAGCCTAAGTTTGTACCGAAAATACTATGTTTCCTAGAGTTTATGTGGCAAATGTTGTGGATGGAGCACGATTTGATGAAGAACTAAAGAAAAGGCACATTTTTGCCTGATTTGACAGTATATGAAGATTTTTTTGTTGGGTCAGATATGCTAGAGGGATTAAAAAAATTCATGAGGGTCAATTATTCCCTCAAGTCTGGGAAGGAAAGGGTATGTGACCCAGAGGGCCACATCAATAATATTAGAGGGAATTTATTGACAAAAAAGGCCATTACACATGAGTTTGACCCCCAAGAGGATGTCATAAGGAATCTGGTTTATTTAGAGATGTATAGGCAAGAAAGAAATGGATCACAATGATGAAATGGGAGAGTCAAAAGATTGAAGAGGATAGAGATTTCAAGGGTTTCTTTGTAGAAGAACCTAACTTTTTGAAGAGAATATAGCTAACCCTTGTAAAATATGATGAAATGTATAAAATGGCTTAGACTGAGGGATTGATTCCTACTCCTACACCTCAAAAACCATCACATGAAGCTTCCACATCATATTTTCCACCTCCACACTCATCTCCTTCATCTCCCATCCAAGAACCCCAGGACAAAAATAGAAAACTAAATCATTGGTTGAATATAGTGATGATGAAGAGGAAGCTGCAGTCCTCACTTTAACTGAAACAAAATAAGTAGAAGAGAAGAAAAAATTGTAGGAGCCTCATGATCCTAAAGTCAGGATATCAGAAGAAGTAACAAGTGTAATTTAGAATGATGATAGGGTTGTTGCCTTTGTGAGGTTTAGGGAGGATGATAATGTCATTCATACCATAGAGTTCAAATATTTTTGGATCAAAATGAAGATGAAGTAGTATGATGAAATATTGAGGATAAATCTTATAGGGGTTGATGATGCAAAATAGACTGAAGTTCAGGCTCAAACATTGGTTGAGCTAAATATTGACAATATTAATTTCACTCCCTAGGAAAAAAGATAATTAGTGTTGAACAGTAATATGTTGAATAGTAATGTCCTATAGAGGTTGCAACCATCACCATGCACATTGCATTGTTACTAAGGATGTTGTAGAAAATATGGAGAAAAACGTGAGTGAATATGAGAAAAGGTTGAAGTTGTCAAATGACGAGGTAAATAACTTGTTCATTGAAAATGTGAAGCTAAAACAACAATTACAACATGCTACGACAATAAGGGGGAATGGGATGGTTGTCTATCATCCACCTATGCAAGCTGATGACCCATAGGTGCAATAATTGAAGGATGAAATTGACAAATTAAAGAAGCATAATATGGAAGATGTCAAGCATCATGTCTTGGGTACCCTTAGAAAAATATTGGAGTATAGAGTTTGGGCATTGAAAGAGAAAATAAGTGGAATACATGAGAGCTTTAGTAATTTTGTAAAAGATTTGGAACAAATAAGTGATAATTCCCCTATTATTGATGAGATCCAAAAGAGGTGGCAGCCAAATTATCACACTTTAACCACTCTTTGCAAAGCAACACAAAGGGACCCAGATTATCCTCAAAGACTCAAACCTACTCAAAAAATGGTAAAAGGGGTGATCACAAAGCATAAATATTTAGTGGAAATGAAGAAGAAAGTGGAAAATAGGAGTACATTTGAACCTATAAAGTTTATCTTCAGCTCCTCAATCATTAGGGATGACAATCAAATAAAATGTGTTGAGGAATGGAAGAACGAATTTGAACAGATGATTTCTCAATGCTTGATACATGTACATAATGATGGGGATATCATCTTGGATAGGTTTTTTAATGTGTTGGGATGAATTGTCACCCTGGATAATGGATACACAAAGTTCATGATAGATACTAGGAACCTACTAGATAATAGATGGAAGAGCCACCTTACAAACCTCACTGTTGCACAAGAGTTCAAATGGACAAATGATTTAGCAATTAGCAAATGGAAAGAAAAATACTTGGGCTCAGATGAAGAATTATTACATGTTTCATAAGGAGAAATAATCATGCAGTAAAATCTTTGGACAAGTCTTAACTGACCACGGGCTTTTATTCGTAGATTAACGGATTGTTACACTTGTTACTTGTTAATTTCTTTCAGTTATGTTTATGTCTTAATTCCATGTTTTGTTACCAAACGGTGTGACTTTTGGTCTGAAGCTTGTTTCCTCTCATATAAACAAGAGATACCATGACCAAAAGTGATATAGATTAGAGATGGGATAAAATAATAGGCAAATAGGATAGATATAATGTCTACATTTCAAAAGACCATGATGCAGGTTTAATTTTAATGAAAGACCTCTGATTCAGTGGCTCCATTTTGGTATTAGTTTTTTGTTGAATTTATTTAATTATTTGATTGTCTCCAACTTAATGTTTATTGATTATTTAAGTTGAAATATCAAGTATATATTCAATTTATCAGTGCACATTTGTTGTATTTGTGTAATGCGATTAACCGGTTTCTTTAAAGAAGAATTAAATTCCTTTAGTCAATTGCAGTAATCTAGAAGTGTTATTTGGATCAGTAAGAAGAATCATATAATTAGGATTGATATTTTTCCTCTAGTAGGGTTTGTCATTCACTTTCTTGCATGTCTATACAAGTTATAAACTAATATCTATATGCCAAACAATTATAATTTCTACCAAATAGAATCCATTCATCACTGACTTTCATTTGACTTTATTTTACCCAACAAGGCATTGGTCTCACCCATTTTATTTGATTAGTTTTATTGAATTCATTTCCAAGATGCTACATCTGTTAATTGAACATATTGAACTATACCTTGATATTGCTTATACAATGTATACAAAATTAGGATCATATCTCTCCATTGTCAAATTGCCATTGTGGATAGATTAATCAAGTAGGGAATATAGTTCAAATCTACATCATTTACATAGGTACACCTACCTAGGTTTAGCAGAGTCTAAAGAGTAAAAGGTTTAATTACATTAATTGGCTTTGTACATTAGCCAAAAATGTGTCAAGATCTTGGAAACCTCTTGTGGTGCAAAACCTACATTTTTGAGACCTAACAGTATGAAAATGAGCCCCACACCATTCCTGACAATAGTAAAGGGGAGAAAGAGGACTCAGCCTGCCAATCCTCACACCCGTGGGATACTGTGCATAATGAGGACATGAATATTTATGCTGATGAGGAGGATCGTCGTGTGCTAAAGGAGCATATGGATAAATTGGAAAAAAATATTTAGGGGCTTGACTCGCTTCATGATGAAGCTGGTTCACTTTGTCACTACTACTCTATCAACGGTAATTAAAAATGAGCAGGAAGGGAAGAATGCGGCCAAGAATAAAGAATGGGTGAAGGATATAGCTATGGACCTTGTGTGACAGAACTAGGATAATGCCAATTAGTTTTTATTGTCTGTGTTTTTTGCTATCTATTGTTAGTCTGTGGTCGGTGTCCTACTACTATTTTTTGGCTAGTTTTTATGTTTCTTGAACTTAATATTTTTGGCCCATGAGGCTCATTTTGTTAAGGGTAAAACACCCTGAAAATGTTGCTTACCTTAATAAAAACATAATCATTACCAACAAAACTTACATAGGACAATAGTTTAACAATATAATCATTCATCACCTTTTCTATAAAATAAATGCATGAATAAGATTTCTACAAGATTTTCAATTTCAACTCTTCTTATAATAAACTCAAAACAACCTCATATGATTAAGATAACATTGTAAACACATGTAGGTGTGTTATGTTTGAAATAATTTAGAATCCTGGAGAGGGCAACAACAAACTTGGGGTTGAAATTCATGCTTGAATCTTTGTTTTATATTTTGATATTTTCCAACACGAATAAGAAAAAGAAGGTAAACATTAAGTACAAATCGATCTTCTAATTTAGCCACAAGGTTATTATAGGAATTAAAAGAGTTCTTTCAAAAAAATCATACCATTTATTTGCCTTTCTATACAAAGATCCAACAAAAATATTGAATCGACATGTTGTCATCTTCAAACTAATTTTTTTTCATGAATTCTTAAAATACTTCAACGTGTATCCCCTTTATGAATATCATATCGATCAAATCTATGCATCTAGTTGTAGACTTTGGCTATCATAGTTGACATTTCATAATCAACCACAAAAATGTCTATTTATTTATAAATGGTGTCTATAGGAATGATAGGGGATTGAGTGACCTATATTTTTATAACATCAAGGTAAAATTTGGATTATAATAGTCTAACTTATTCTTCAAATATTTTTTCTAGCCTAATAAGATCATTAAGTTCTTTCTTGATTTATTTTATGGATTCCTATAAATCTAGGCATGCGATTTCACATGACATAGGGATACTTGAAAAGAATGAAGAGATGTCACTAAAATAGTCATGGGTAGTTGATTCAGTATAGTTCATAGGGGGAAAATATATGAGGCATATGAAGGGACACCCCAAGAATTTTTATACCCATACCAATTAGCCATGACTAACATATACCACTACATAAGGAAAAAACTAAGGTACTATAAATTGGCATGCTTCTTTACCATGAAATAAACTATACCTTATAATTAGGAAGATAAATAACACATGTACCTTCCATAACCATCTATTGTATAATTGATGTGTTCATAAAATATTTTGTTATTTATTATTTTGTGATTGTTAAGTTTAATATCCTCTTCCCTAAAATGCTAATGGTATTCTTATCAAGGGTAAGCCTTTGGTCTATGAGTGTTGCAATCACTGCAAGTGTCCTCTAAGTTGTTGGAAAAGGACAACCCAAAGGGGATTGAATGCCCGTTTGGAAATTTTCAGAACTAGAGGTGCTAGTGCTAATGCTAATGGATGGGGTGTACAATCTTGGGATCCAATTCATTTAGGTAGCTTTATTTGTGAATATATAGGTGAAATTATATACACAGAAGGAATAGATGCAGATCAACAATGCAATGTGGATAGTGAAAATATATAATTTGAGGAAAGTTAAAGAATATGAAGATGTTTCTCATATTGTTTGAGTAGCAGCAAGATGCCTCTTCGATTCTATTTTGTGCACCAACTCCAACAAATCTCAATTTTCTCATAAATGCCAATAAAATGGGGAATGTTTCTCATTTCTTTAACCGCAATTTTTTTCCTAATGCTAACATATTTATGTAGTTTATCTTACTTGATCATCTAGATTGTAGATTCCTTGATGTGATTCTCTTTGCACTGTATAATATTCCTCCTCTAATCGGGTTGATGCTTGATTATAAAGAAGAGAAAGTTATGATTCATCCCAAAGAAGAGGTAGACATTGGATCTTATTTTTAATGTAGTCATAAATTAGTGAAGATTGAGCCTTCTTATACATAATACCATCAAGGGTGCAGTGTTTTGTTTAAAAAATAGTTTAATATCTTGTGAGATCAAGGGAATGAGTCATAGTGCTAGGGTTTATATTCATTGTGTTGCAGGTGTAGAAGTAAAGGTTCTTGAGTTTAAAATCTAAATGAAACTTTCAAGAAAAAAAATCATTGATACAGAGTGATTCTCTGTTTTATGTCTTTTTTAATTCTTCAAATTTTCAATAAATGTTGTAAAGCAGTTAGTGAGGTTTTTCTTTTCTAGTGAGGCAATTGTCACTAAGACATTGAATGTAACTAGTGAGGTTTTAATTTTCCAATGAGGATTAATCAAGTAAATTTTCAAAGTGGGTTTTTCTCCACTCATAAATATTGTGTTGTGGTTCCTCTTGATTTTTGATCGGTTTATGTTTATGTCTGATCAATTATATTTGTTCAAGAATTTTAGTCTTCATCACATGGTGCTTCTCTCAACATTTGAATATCTATGATACTTGAAGTTTATATGCATAAATTTGTGAGGATTAATTAAGTTAGATTCGATTTGTAACTTGAATCACGAATTCACCCAAATAAATGTCTAAACCGTGATTAATTAAATGACTACCATGAGTAAATAAATGACCACCATGACTAAAATAAATGACTACAATGACTAAATAAAGGACTACCATGACTATAATAAATGACTACAATGAATGAATAAATGACTAAAATGATTAAAATAAATGAATACCATGACTAAATAAGTGACTACCGTGACTAAATAAACAACTAGCTTGAATACATAAACAACTACCATAACTAAATAAATGACTAAAATGACTAAATAAATGACCAGTTAACAACAATCAATGACTAAATTAACCACTAAATATACCACCAAATTGATCAATTAAAACAACTAATAAATGACTAAAAATGGTTTAGTCATGAATTTGGTGCATTATAAATGACTGGAAATAAACTACTAATGGTCACATGACCAATTTTTAATAATTCTTTTAGTCATTAATTTATGTTTTTGTACTAGTGAATTTTTTTATTAAGGCTTTCAAGATATCTCTAATTTATTTCAACTTTAAAATGAATAACTCATCCTTGGAAACAATGCCATTATGTTGGGTCCAAAATTCAAGAGTCCATAACCCTAGAATTTCTTTTTACCTTCAAGTCCAATTATTTGTTGTCAAGAAGGTAAAACATGGGTTCATGAATAAGGTTTAAATTCCAATTGACAAGTGTGGATATTTTGTCCTACATTTTAGTCTCAACTAAATGTAGGAGGGTATTCCTAGAGGTATAATTAATAGGTATTTATAGAATTCAAAGTGTAACATGACTATAATAATTAAAATCTATACCCAAATGTACACTCAACCCTTATTTTTGGGAATTAAATCAGGACTTTTTATATAATTTATCAAATGCCTTGCAAATGCACCTATATATGACAACAATATCTAAATACCCTTAGACTATTTTATTCATTATTTCATACAAATTGGCAATGTGAAAACATATTGAATATGGTTCTTTATTGATTTATTGATTTAGGTTTGCTTAAGATTAGTCCTTAGTTTTTAATATTTAATCATGAACAAAATGGATGTTTTAATATATTACTAATCTACTCCCAAAACTAACAAGGATGGTGGGTTTTTAAATCATGGAATATTTGATCCTTCACTAATATGGATTGGTTCCTACTTGATTGGACAATATAATCATAAACAAAAAAGATGAAATAGATACTATCATATAATGTATCAACAAAACTAGATTGTATTTAAATGATAATAAAGGATTACACCATATTTAATGGACATACTTAATAATCCATCTTTGAACTAAAATAAAATAGATGTAATAAAGGAATGACCATTAAAAATAATTTAATGTATTAGATGCTATCACACATACATACAACCCTTATTATAATTGCACAAGAAAATATAGTGAGATAAAATGCATAATTCAGATTATATAGTCCCCTAAATATTTATAAAATATCATGCACATAGCATTACATGGAGATGTGTGTTTAAAAACCATCATAATATTCATGAGATTCATTCCTTCATTTATAATCTAGCTATCCAATGCTTGATACCTAGAATAAATAGTATACCTTCCTAGACCAAAAAACTGGCTCAACAACCAACCCACAAAATGAAAAATGGACAAGTATTTATTGTTGTCAATCAAGATCGCACCTTAGATAAGTTTGACTCAACTATCCTATTGAAATATGTAAACATTCTCAAGTTGTGGGTAACTTATGATGGAATGAAACTCTAGAGAGGGTTGGTTCTCCTAGAAGATCACCTAATCTAAAGACTTTTCTGAGGAAAAGGAGAAGGATAACTTTGAAAATGAAAACTCTAACACCTAAAGGGTGATGCACCAAAAATTTAACCTATTTAATAACCCCACTCACAAACAGATCTCAAAATTACACTAACTTTCACAACCTCACATGAACATACAACTCAAAAGTGATTTGCATGAAGATTTAAAAATTGAATACAACAGACAACCTGAATTATATGAAATTTATGCACTCAGGCTTGCAATAACAAGACATAAAAAGGATTCAATAGTTGAAATCACAATCATAACACCAAATCACTATTGAAAATGGAGACAAAAATATGGGATAGGAATGATTTGTTTCTTTTATTGAACTGAAGGAGTGTGAAAATATTAGAATCTAAGTACAAGCAATGGCTTACAAAGCTCTCTACAAATGATCAAGAGAATAAGAAGCAAATCTGAAAGTTTTTCTCAAAATATATTTCCAAAGTGCCTCCAAGAGTGAAAATGAAAATGAAAATGAAAATATATTTTCAAAGTGTCTCCTACATAGGTCGACCTAAGAGGACTAAAAAAGCAAATCAAAACTGACTGAAAATGAAAATAGAAGCTTCAGTTTACTTGTTTTTTCCATTTTGCACAAATGAACTCGAATTGAGAAAATAAAGTTTCTATGAGAACTCATTTTTATCTACTCCTATTTACTACATTTAGATAACAATTATTAAAGAAATTTATATAAAAATTCCCTTATATTGTTTTACAATTTTAGCAATTTCAAAATTATAAAATAAAAAGGGCTTGACCTTGGGTTTCAATTTGATTTTTTGCAAAGAAACAAGGCATATATGTTTTGACTATATTTTGCAAGGTATAAAATATTAAAGGCACAAAGCACTTGATTTTCTATAAAAATTATGGAAATGAACTAAGGCTTAGTGTAGCCTAGACTTGACAAAATAGGAAAAAATTTACACCACAATGACATTAATACTTTACAAAAAAACTTAAAACATTGTGACAAAATACCCAAGGCTAAATTAGGGTAACTGAGAAACCCTAAACATAAAATTTTGATCTCCTTACTTTGCTCCCATCATTTTTCACTTTGGCTTTTTATTAATACTTTCAGCTCTATGCATGCACCACCACCATTAGGGTTCTCTTTGAGTTTCATGGATTTCTTGATCCTTTTCTGAGAATTTCATGAATAATTTTTGCAAGAGAAATGTGCAAGTCTTCTTTGCACAACACCAAAAATCCTATGTTTTTTATGAATCTTTTGGAGCATTGCATGGATCCTACCTATGGCCCACTTTTGTATTTCATATACATTTTATTTCCATACTTTGAAAAGAACTCCCTCTATGTCTTGAGGTTGATACTGGGTCTTTTGTGGAGCTTAAAACTTGGGATATTTTCTATATGTGTTCTTCAAATACTCACCAAGCCCACGAGGTAAATACAAACAATGAACCTATGATTTCTCTTTCCTTTCTCTCATTGTGTTTTTAATAACATGAACAACTGAATAGATGTTGTAGCTTGACAATTGCTCATTTATTCTTAATTGAGAACACAGTTTGAAGTTACGGTGCACAACTGTTTTACTACTATGTTTCATATTTTGTCAAAAAAAAATTCCTTTTATTACTTAACTAATTGGATTCCATTAATGTATGCATCTTATTTGATAAAGGCAACAAGAAATTATGATGAAACAACCAATAGATGATGTAAAACAATAATGCAAAAAGATGCATTTTTACTTTGTTTTGCAAATTACTTGAACATTTGAAACAAGCCCATTGCTCATTTGTGATTTCCATTTCAAAAGGAGGGTTGTATCATTTCACTTTTGGCTTGGCTGTCATGAATGATAAATGCTGCTAGTGATTCTTATAGCCACTTGTGAGCCATTCCTTAAGCTGAAAATGCTTTTATTTGAAAAAATTGAATATGTTCACTTATCTCACTCCCCTCTTGAGACTTAGGGCTAGCATGTTGGGCTCAACCCTTGTGGGAGCCCATTTTTTCACCACATTTTGAAGTGTCATAAAAAATGAATCAACAACAAGATTCCACCTATACCTACATAGTGAACAAACATATTAGATAAAAAACAATGAAGCTTAAAATGATCAGGTGATGTTTATTTTTCTAGGCTCTCTTCCATACATTTGATGCTTGCTCAACTGACTTAAAACATCATAGGCATATGTTATATTTCTATTGATAGGGCATATAATGAGATTCATATCTGAAGCTCTAACCAACTCTCTGTAGACACATAAAAATGACCAAGACCTACAAGCACTATTTTACCACCTTTCGTCCTAACATAATTATGACAGTTTAATTATGTTTCTAACCCACCTTCAACTATTTATTTAATTAATTCATGATCTTTCATTCTTCATGATTACTAAATAAATAAATCTTATTTATTTATTTATTTATTTAATGTGTCACTAATTATCAAAGTCTTCTCATAATTAAATAAAGTCCTCAATTTCATTAATTAATATTTATCATTAAGGTCCTCCTGATTATTAAATAAGTATATTTTAATATATTGATTTAATATGTCACTAATTCCTAAATCTTCTCTTAATTAAATAGATTCATTAATTTATTTAATTAATTAACTACCTCTTCTAAATTAAATAATTATTTTTAATTATTTAATTGCTTTATGTGACACTTCCATCCTTTCAAATAAAAAAAATTATTTAAAAATGTCACATGGTTAACTGATTCTTCTTTTAGTAATTAATTTCAAAAATCAATTACTCATTATCTCACAAAATCCATATTTTGAATTAATTTAATTCAAAATGGAAATATTATTCTACAAATCAAGTAATTGCTAACATTACTGATTTTCTAAAATCTCATCTCCTTATCTCTTGATTTTTACTAATTTCATCTCAATGTCACGTTTATTCTCCACCATTGATTTAATTTCTTAAATTAAATCTTGTCCACACATTTGGGGATTTTTACCCTAACCCTAATTGAGAGTTGTCATTTTGAATCTTAACCATTGATTCTAGGGCATTTCTCAATTTCTCATCTCATCTGTCCATTCAAGATTGCATTTTCTATAAAATGACAATCTTGTTTTCATTTTTGGGATCCCTGAATATCTCTTATTTGTCATTTCTTATCATTATCATCATTTCTTAGCTACTTGCATTCTAGAATTAATTATTTTGTGCAAACAATATTTATGCAAATCCTTCAAAGTTTTTCTTAGGTCTAGTCAAGCATAGAGTTTTGCTCACACACAATCTAAGGGCACTATTCATCATAGCAAGCCAAGGAGGTGCAATGGAAATCAGTCACGGAGGAGAGAAATGGGTGAGACTGTTCTAGTTTCATTCCTTTTCTCATTATTTCTCCTTTGCATTTGATTGTTTGAGGATTTTATTAATATGCATGTGTTACAAACCTAGTTACACCTTGCAGGACAATATCCATCATTACATTGGTGAACCCGACATTTGACATTTTTTTTTGGTAGGTTTTTGTACATTTTTTATGATATTTTGCAGGAATAGGTGTAAGGAATGACACATTTTCCATTTTTTGCCACGCAACTGCTCTACTGCACTGCATTTGCATTCAAAAATGACGCAAGTGCTTTGTTGAGTCGCAATCACCAGATCCTGAGCCGTAATTGCCATATTGCACCGCAATCGCCAGATCCTGAGCCGCAATCACCATATCAAGCCACATCTTCTCTGATGCACTGCAAATGATTGGTAATATTGATGTCCCGATTTTCTATCTTTTTTTTTCAGTAAAAATCTTGTTTTCTTTTTTCTAGATTAGAGTTTTTTTTTGTGCTACTAATCTGTTTGTTTTAGCATGTGTCCAGCTGGAGTTAGTTAAATCTCTTTATCAAATTTCTATTTTATTTTATTTTTCCAACAATCTTGCATTATTTTCACTCATGGGATAAAATGAACAAACATGCAAGTGCATGAGGTTAAAAATAACACTACATCTTTCTTTTCATGGGGTTCTAAAATTAACTTCTAGATTAGAAAATACTACAAACGGTTAAAATGAACCCTCTTGTTTGACAAACACTACAAATGGATAAAATCAAATCCATGATTTTTTATGTTTGTCAACACATTTGATTTTGGGTTTTAAAATGAACACCATGCGAGTGCGAGTTAGCATATTCATGTGCTCTCTTTTTGTTTCTAAACAAAGATTGATTGAACTATGAATATGTTAGTTTGCTTTTGTTGAACTTTAGAAAATTGGGTTTGTTTTGGTGGGAAAAAGTACTCACCCCAAAGTGACTCAAACTGGTAATGAAGCTCTTTAGCCGAGCTACTTTCGACCGGTATATAAATGTGAATCCTAAGGGAAAGCTTAGGATTACGAGTGCAGCTATGTCATACGGATCAAGTAGTACTCCCCAAAACCCTATTGAGCTTAACCTCTTTAGGCTAGAGTGCTTCCTTAACGAAGATTTATTTTGGCCCCATGTATGACCACTCAAACATATGTTTGAATTAAATCCTTTGTTATAGAAAGCCAAAAACCTTTTATTCTTTGGTGTAGCAATGGTTGTTGCCAAGGCACCTGCACCTGCGCAGTTCTTAGTAGAAATGATCAATTTTCCATGGGAGTTTCATGGAGATTGGAAGCTTGGTTTCCCTAAGAAGTGAGTGCACTGTAAGGGGGAGCCCATGGGGCCAAGCTTCTGAATTCATTCACTGAGAATATGTGGCTAGCGAGATCCATAAGAATACTATCCTTGCACCCCTAGGATTTTTGTCAATGTCTTCCATGTGATTGATTTTCAATTCTTTTTACAACACCAAGTGATTGCCAAACTGTTTTTAGACAAAATCAACACATGAACATCAAAATTTCCTAACTCTAAAATAAAATAGTCGAACTGTTGAAATTTATTCTGAGCCACAATAGCTCTATTGACCCACAATCGTCCTATCAAACCACAATTGCTTATTTCTGAGTCGCAATCACTTTGTTGAGTTGCATTCACAATTTTAAACACCACATTCATCATATTCAACAACAATTGCCTATTCCTGAGTCACATATGCTCTACCGAGCCACAATAGCCAATTGAAATGCCGCAATTTCCTATCATTCAATGCAATTTCTTTACTAAACACCGCAATTGTTGTCACACCGTATTTGCAATCCTAAATGCCACATTTTCCATTTTGCACAATACTTGCTAAAACCTGCAACACATCTTCCATATTACAACACATTTTCCAGAGTTTGAGACACATCTGAATGCTCTGCAATGCATTTTACTTCTTGCAACACAATTGCTTCTTGGAACGACGTACTTTCCTGTCAACTCAGAAAACATTATTATTATCGGGACTCGAGACCAAGCATTTGTAAACTTCTTTTCTTCCACTAGTCTTTGTCCAAAATCAGGAGAACAGTTGTCTCAGTCATCCATCTTTGCATCTTTAATTTTCATTTAGCTTGCAATCCATCATCATTCTCATAGGAAAATTCTTAAGTCCTCAAATTTTTTACACACCTTTGGGATAGGCAAACTTTCCTTACTTTGTCAAACCTTTGTCTCAAAAATACATTGTCATTGGACCAAGTCAAAAAAAATCAGTCCTTAGTCATTGTCCTTAGGTGAGCTACTTCCAACTCATAAGTCTAGTGTGGATATATCACCTTGTCATTTTGTCATCTTGTCACTTTATCCTTCAAACTAGTCCTTTGATAACCAAAATTGATACATTGGCCAAACTTTGAATGGTTAGAAAACCTTTCCTAAAATTATTTTAACATAAGACACTAATTTTAGGCACTCATTACCACTTTGCATTTGACATTCCTTTTTGTCCTCATTATCACTTTGCATAGTCTTAGTCTCATTCCATCCACCATCATGTCTTCAAGTCACTATGACATGCTTACTAGTCAAATTTAATGCCAATTCATTAGTAATGGTCAAGCACAACTGCCTAGGGACTTCAAAATGCTATGCCTCCAATCCAAGTCCAAATTCACCTCAACCTCTAGTCCTCCATCCGTATATCCATATTATCAACAATCCATGAGTCTTGGTCCTCTATCCATCTACTATGAAGAGTCCCCTAACACCATCCGCGACACTAAGTCACAACAAACTTTCATTACCCACCCTAACCTTGACAAGGGAAACCAACCATCCATAAATCCTAGTCCAACATACACTCATCCCTTCCAAGTCTCCTCATCATATGCTAGTCCTCCATCCACATCATATCCTACTCCTCCATTCACGTCATATCCTAGTTCTCTGTCCACGTCATATCCTGGTCATACATTCATGTCCTATCCTAGCCCATCATCCCTCAACCAAGTCCAAGCCTCCACATCATATCCTAGTCCTTTATCCATGTCCTATTCTAGTCCTTCATCTCATTTTGGTCCTTCATACATGTCTCATCCTAGTCCTTCATACGCTAACCCTTTCCAACTATCCACATCCTATCCTAGTCCATCATACACCAATCCATTCCAGCTCAAAATACATTTGGTCATGAAAGCACATCTAGTCATAGTCTCCAAAGTCCCATCCCATTTCATAAACTTGAGGATACATGTCAAGAGGCAAGTCCAAAACACAACATCATAACATCCCTGTCATGTCAAGATCAAAGTAGTCTATCCCATGACCCCATCTTTACATCCATTCAAGAAGTCCTCCTAGAAAATCATGGCATACCAAAGACACCTATCCTTGGTCAAGAGTCCATCCACAACCATGTCATTCAAGATGACCCTATCCTTGGTCAAGATGTTATTTCCAATCATGACATTAAAAATGCACCCATCTTTGATCAAGACACTATCTTTGATCAAGAAGTCCAAAAGGATCCACTCCTTGACCTTTATGCTAGTCATGATCAAATACTTGAACATGAACCTATCCAAACTTCAAGTATTGAAACTCCCAATAGTGAGACACTTGCCTCCATGGGACACATAGATTATCTACCACTAGAACAAGAGTCTCCTAGCATGGACATATTTTCAAATGATCAAGCTATAGCTGAATTTAGTGGGATCTATGACAATGACCATGAATACAGTTTCGACATAGAATTTGAAGCACCAGAAGAATCACAAGAGTTCGACATGTCACCAAATCAGACTAAAGATATTAATCACAAATCTGTCCAACATGTGAGTGAAACTACAACATCCTGTCAATTAGGATTATCTATCTTTTTCAGAGTAGGCTAATTTCTTACAGAGGAGAAGATTTAAAGCATTAATTTCCACAATACGGATGGGTTAGCATCTTGCTTCCAAAGTAACAAGTATCCCATCACCAAAAAATTTGTCAGAACATGCATTATCAAGGAAAAGGACTAGGCCTACATGAGCAAGGAATTTTTGAACCAGTACAAGTTCAAGAAAATTACAGACACCAAGGTCTTGGCTACTCCTTAGGCAGAAAATCTAATGATGTTAGTGGTCTCTCCTCGATACTAGGGGAAACTTTATCTAATAAAAACATAAAAATGGGTGTAATGAGTAGTCCTTATCATAATATTGTTGCCAATACCCCTTCCCTCCACACCCCAAACCATCGTTCCATCATGAATAAACCTTCCATTTGGAACCAATAAAATTCTTACAAATCTAATATCCAAAATCACATGTCAAAGGCCATGGAATCAATCAAAAATACAAGTGGACAAATGAAGCTAAAATGGATCCCAAAACAAAATGGGTCAAGTCAAGAAAATAATGAATTAGGCAAAGAAAATATGCCAAAAGTCAATCAAAATGTGGAGCCACAACACAAGAGGACTCCCACCTATAATAAATATCCACCTCCTTCAAAATTGCCATCAAGTAAGACATATAAAAGTGTTGGTTCCAAACGCTATCGAAAATCCAACCTCCATCATCCATTACCCCAAGTTTGGAAAATAAAAATGGCTACATCCAAACATCCCACCAACCCATCCATTTCCACCATCATTTTTCATAATCCTACATCCTCCTTAAATTCCAAAAATCCCATGTCACAAATCCATCGCATCTTGGCAGCAACTCTCTATCATAAGGACTCTCATGGCACTCTATCACGATGTGCGTATTCAGATAAGGCCAACTCTAGTATCAACAAGGATCACAGTGACATCAATCATTTGTATGCAAGTGCTATCATCCTGACAAGGAAACTACTTCAGAAAGGTCATGATTGGCATGTCATGGCACTAGTCTCTACATCGGCACCATCAAAGCCTTCAACACAGTTAGTGGTCATCTAAAGCATCAAGACTATTTGGCAAAAATGTAAAAATACAAAAAATCAAAAAAATTGTCCCTTGATGAAAACCTAGCAAACAAGCGTCATGGTGACACCAAAAAAAAAAAGAAAAATCAGAAAATATTAAAAATAGTAAAGAGAAAAATTTCGTCCAATGGTGAAAACCTGGCAAACAGGCGCTTTGGATAAGTACCATGATGAGAATCTGGAAAAAAAGTGTCATGTGTAGAATAAATCATCTATGTTGACCATTACACTTGGGGGCAATTCATCTCATCTCCCATTCCCTTCACACAACATTTCCGTCTATCCATCTAAACCCTATCATTTTTCATCCACTTTCCCCCAACTTTGATCTTGATAAGGACTAAAATACAAAAATAAGTCATGCTTTGGGAAAACTCTTGACATTCTATCTTTTGGTCATACTTTATTCATTGAATATCATGTCATTACCTTCATAGCCTCCTTTTCACTATGTGACATCATCCTTGGAGACCATATGATAATTCTCCTAGTCTAAGCCATCCATGTCTCCTATCTTTTACCGAGGCCATTCGTTGCCCTTTTATACTTGTCACCCATCTTGTCTTCCCTTGTCCTACAATCCCTTGTCATCCCATCTAGTCCTCACCAAGTCATTTCAAATGCAAAAAAATGACAAACCAGGCACATTATCCAAAATATTCCTTGACTTTGTCCCTGGCCCTGTTGCAGACTTTTATCCTCTTGTCATATCATTTTCATCATCACCTGTCAATTGGTATTCATCTTGACTAGCAGCAAAGTGATGGTTGTCCTTGGATTCATGTGTGTCGACATCATTCACATGCATTTTCTCACAATTTTTGTAAAACATCAAAAAGTCATAAAAATTTGAAAAGTCCTGAAAAAAAACACAAAAACATTCAAAAAGTGTCAAAAATCTCCAAAAAAATTCAAAGTTTGTCCTATCAATCCCATCAATCATGTCAGTCAATCTTTATCCCAGTCTGAACTATGTTGTCTCTGTGCATTTTCTACGTAGGAAAGATTCATCTTTGAGTCCCCAAGACATTAGGTCAATCCCTTTAGGTTTGTCCAAATAAAATCATAAGTCAAACATGGTCGCGTCTATCAAAATAGTCATTCAAAACGTCAAGGTTAAAATTGGTCAAAATCAGTTAGATTGCCAAAACATTAGTCAAAATGTCAATCTTGTCACTTTTTGGCCCTCTCCAAGATGTGTCCTTCTTGGATTTGGACCTCGTCAAAATGTCATTTTCCTTTTCAGGAGGTGTCCTTCCTAACCTTAGGCACCATCAAAGCATCAAAACTATCAAACTTTCATGCAATTAATCTTTGGCAAACAAACATTGGCAATACAATTAAATGGTTGTTAATTCTAGGCTATTATGTCTTATTTTTTTATTGACTTGTCTTTTGGTCATGTTACTAACTACCTCAAGGATGTCCCTTGAAGGATTTAGAGGTGCGATGACGTCTCATGACCTATTCATTTTTTCTTTGACTATTGTCTATGAATTTTCTTGACAAAAAGACTAGGGAAAATTGGCCTCTAGTATGATTTAGGACATTCCTTATCTGCGTTTGTTTGTTTTGCAAGTGGATGACCTTGCACACCTTGGTCTATGTCATACCCTGGTGTTTTTTGTCCATTTGTGTCATTTTTTTACCGCCCAAGGATGATTCGAGCAACACTTATTAGTACCTTGGCAAATATTGAAGGATTCTAACATGCATTTCATTTTCCGCACTAACTTGCATTTCCTTCCATCCTAACATTCATCTGTTTCTCTCTAATATTTCTTCTAGTCTATGTCATTATCATCCTTATCTATCTTTCCTATATACTTTTGTCTTTCATCTTCTAGTCTTCTCATCCATTTCGAGAGCACACTCATGTCCTTTGAAATCAATTGTCCTCTCGAGGGGGCATACCCCTACCTCCTCATCATTCTTCCTCATCCTATTTTGCACTAGGGTGTATTCTAGACTTTTTTTCTTTGCCATAACGCGATAAACTACATTATGACAAAGAGGGACAAATATAGACACATAAAAATGACCAAGACCTACAAGCACTATTTTACCACCTTTCGTCCTAACATAATTATGACATTTTAATTATGTTTCTAACCCACCTTCAACTATTAATTAAATAATTCATGATTTTTCATTCTTCATGATTATTAAATAAATAAATCATATTTAATCATTTTTATTTAATGTGTCACTAATTATCAAAGTCTACTCATAATTAAATAAAGTCCTCAATTTATTTAATTAATCTTTATCATTAAGGTCCTCTTGATTATTAAATAAGTATATTTTAATATATTGATTTAATATGTCACTAATTCCTAAATCCTCTCTTAATTAAATAGATTCATTAATTTATTTAATTAATTAACTACCTCTTCTAAATTAAATAATTATTTTTAATTATTTAATTACTTTATGTGACACTTCCATCCTTTTAAATAAAAAAAAAATTATTTAAAAATGTCACATGGTTAACTGATTCTTCTTTTAGTAATTAAATTCAAAAATCAATTACTCATTATCTCACAAAATCCATATTTTGAATTAATTTAATTCAAAATGGAAATATTCTTCTACAAATCAAGTAATTGATAAAATAACTGATTTTCTAAAATCTTATCTCCTTATATCTTGATTTTTACTAATTTCATCTCAATGTCATGTTTATTCTCCACCATTGATTTAATTTCTTAAATTTAATTTTGTCCACACATTTGGGGATTTTTACCCTAACCCTAATTGAGAGTTGTCATTTTGAATCTTAACCATTGATTCTAGGGCATTTCTCAATCTCTCATCTCATCCGTCCATTCAAGATTGCATTTTCTATAAAATGACAATCTTGTTCTCATTTTTGAGATCCCTGAATATCTCTTATTTGTCATTTCTTATCATTATCATCATTTCTTAGCTACTTGCATTCTAGAATTAATTTTCTTGTGCAAACAATGTTTATGCAAATCCTTCAAAGTTTGGCTTAGGTCTAGTCAAGCATAGCTTTTTACTCAGACACAATCTGAGGGCACTATTCATCACAACAAGTTAAGGAGGTGCAATGGAAATCAATCATGGAGGAGAGAAATGGGTGAGACTGTTCTAGTTTCATTCCTTTTCTCATTATTTCTCCTTTGCATTCAATTATTTGAGTATTTTATTAATATGCATGTGTTACTAACCTAGTTACACCTTGCAGGAAAATATCCATCGTTACACTCTCTTATCATGATGCAGGTTCATTTGAAGGCTAGGAGCGTGGAGGAGAAAAATAAAATGAAGACCCACCCAAGATTCTATCAAGGAATGATGGATATGTTTTTCTTTATGTGCTCTTTTTATTATTTTCATCTTCAAATGTATAGTGTGCTTCCATGTTGCTTTAGTTTAGCTACCCCCATGGTTTGTGTAGGACATTTGATCATTCTCTTCTTTCCAATGTATAAAAAAGCAACACTTATGCAATCTTGTGTATAGTCCATTACAAAATGAATGAAAGCAATATCTTGTGTTTTTATGTATTTTACTTTATGTTGCAAAAAACTGAATAAAAAAATTGAATTCTATCTTTTTAAGTAGCTTTAAATATGCAATGGTTAAGCATAGCATAAATTTTTGGAATACCTTTCACTTTTAATATTAATCAACTACTTCAGCTTTGCCAAATTGAGTTGTAGGTGGAAATTTGGTAAAATTTATAAAAATGATAAATCTATACCCTTACCACTCACGATAATTAGTACCAAATTAGGATATTTAAAATAATCTACTACATTAATGGTTATTGATATGAGGAATCTTCATCTTCCCATAAAATGTGTAAATGGAGTCACACTTTAGGTGGCAAAACATCTTTTAAATATTGTAAGGATTGAATTTGGTGTTAATATACTTATCTAGAAGTTTTTTAGGGTATGTGAAACTAGTTATCTATGGTTTCTAATGTGTGATGGTATCTTCAGTGGGTTTTTGGGTCTAAGAGGGACCTTGGAACTAGATCTAAAGAGAGCCCACATATCTAGCATAAATAAATGGAAGGACTCTAATAGGATTAAACTGGTGAGAGAAAACAAAATTGAGACTAGCAAGGAGAAGAGAGCCCATAAGGATCGGGATTATTAAAGGAATTAGGATTTAGTGGAGAAAGACTAGGGATTAGGTTTTAGTTTTAAACTTGAATAAAGGATATGAGGAGAAGGTGAAAGGTTCCCTTAGGTGTCCTGAGTCTAATAGTATATGGACATTGAGCTCTAGGGTAGGATGGAGATTCAAATATGAACCTTGAGTAGAAGGGGAGTGGGAGACAAAAGAGCATAGGGATTAGAGCACAAGATCAAATTTTAGAATTGGGAAATAAAGGATGGAAAGAAAATCAATGATGTACCTATGACTCTTACCACTTATTGGGGATCATGGTTTTGGATAAATGGTATGCAAGGTACCCAAATAGGAACATGCTTGGACACATGATCCTAAAGGAATAATTAGTAAAAATTTCAAGGATCGAGGTTTAATAGGTATTTAGGTAAGGGTATTGATGAAACTTTGACTCCGAAAAGATACTTATTGCAAAGGGAGATTCGGGGATCATAAAATAGGTACTTAAGTAAGGGAAATTTTGAAATTTTAACAAGGATAAGAGAAAGAGTATGGAGCAGGCAAAAGGATGTTGGAATGGAGAACTCTAAAATCCTAACAAGGAAGGGAAACTATGAAATTTTGAAATATTGCACACATTTAGAAAATTGGACATAGCTATAGCATAGGACTCTAGGTTGGTTCTCTAAATTTGTATCTTGTGAGTTTGCTTCTACATTGGAAGAAAATGAATTTGCATTTGTGGTTTCCATTTGTTTTCTAAAAAATGATCATTTGTCAATGTGAAAATCTATATACTTTCAATTATATTATTGTTGTGAGAATTTTGGTTCGGGTTGTATTAAGATAGTTATATGAATTTTATTATGCCATCCATCAATTTCTTTGAGGTAAGCTAACAATCTATCATTACCTCACATTCAAATTTTTGTGTTGCCATTTGATTTTGTTTATACTTCATAATGTGTGTTTTGTGAGGTGGTCTTGCGCCTCCTTTTATGGTTGTGACTATTTTATGGAAACCACTCTTTTTATTGTTGAAAGTTTAGAAAAAAATTGTTTCTTGCATTTCTCTTCTATTTTATGCACATAATTTAGTTGATGCCCACCTTAACACTTGGAAAAAAAATTAAGAGATTTTCCTTTGTTAGCTGCCCCTTATGTAGTGTGCCCTCCCCGACAACATGCCTTCATTGCTACGTAAGTTTATTTTTTATGATTACTACCTGTGAATGAGGGTTTGATTTTATAATAAGTTTTGATAAGTTGAATTCGATGAACCTGTGTTTAACAGTATTGGATTTCTCTTTTTGCATGTTGATATTCCTCCTATCAAAAGTCTTTTTAGTTGTGCCTTGCATATTTTTGGCGAAGTTGCATTTGCAATAGCTAATTATTTAGTCGCATTCCCTATCTATGCTTCTTCATATTGTGTTTTGTATAAACCAAATGTTCTTTACAATTCTTTACCCTGAGAAAATGTTTGATAGAAAGATATTAAGATCTGGTTCACTACTTTGTTCTTATGTTGCAATCATTTTCTTGCTAGCTGCAATGCATTGACTTCTTGTGATTAAGAATTTATGTGTTTCTTTAGCTATATAATTTGATTTATGTTTGTATATCCGGAGTTTTTATAATTTTATTTTAAAAAAAGCTATGCCACTAAAGAAATCAAACCAAATAGCAATGATAAAACCATAAGAATAGAACTCCAATTAAACAAATTTTGTGTGAAACTTAATACTTAGGCTTGATTTTTTTACATTATTTGGACATCTTCTGAACCGTGATCATTCATTTCTCTCTGCTATAAAATAATATCAAGCTTTGGAAACTACATAGCTCTAGATAGGTAATTTTGTTTTAGGACCGTTATCTTTTCAGATAAGCTTATTTGATACTTTATTGAGTTTAAAAGATAATAGTATATAATTATAAAGGAAGGTAGTGGAATATAAATTCTTATTGTTTAAATGAGAGTGTCTGAAATAAATACTACAAATATAGTAAAGCCGAAAAAAAGAACTCTTACTTTTAAAGAATAAGACATTATTTATTTCTTGATAATTGTTTACTTGTATATATAAGAATATAGTTGAAGCCAACAACTAGATAAGATTAAGTTGTTGGATGTTGTGGTTGTTTTTTTGATATGTGGTTTTCATTGATGTCAACACTATTAGCATTGATGAATTGAAGGTTGTATATGTCGAGGATATTGAGAAAATTATAATAAACATGTTGCACGTTGCCTATGAAGTTGTGAAGTTCAATGTGGTGTAAAATTTAGTAAGTTGGTATTCAAAAGTTGTTCTTTAGAGGGTTTTTTGTTGAGCCTATCTAGTTTATACTCCAAAAGTTTTAGAGGTGCGCATCAAGATTTGTGAAAGTTATGAGTGTTTGTGCTCCTACAGTTATTTTGTTACTATAGTTGATGTTTCTGGAACAAGAGAATGAAATTTTAGTAATTCTATCTATTGTGTATGCTCCTAAGATGTTCGCCAATGTTTCTAGATCATTCTTTATCCTTGTTGCATGTTTGTATTGATCGGTGTGATCGTGATCAAAGATTTTTCTGTTGTGTGTTTGGGTTTTCATGTTCTTGGTTGACATGATGGTTGTAGCATGTTAAAGATCCTCATGGATTAATCTTTTAATGTTTGGTGTGTTTGAGGATGTTGTTTTAAGTCTTCATTATGTTTTGATTGACTTCGGTTGGTGCACATTGAGATTTGTTCATAAATTGGGCCAACAATTTGTAATTTATTCTTTTATTTTTGGCCAACAAGGTTGTTGATGTAATTCCATGAAGCAGATATAAGAGCGATTGTTTCTTTATTTTAAAGTGTGTGAGATGCGATTATGAAGTGTGTATGTGAAATGTCTAAATAAAGATCAGATCATTCGATTGTAAAGTAGAGTGTGAAGAAGATTGAGTGAAGTGTGAAGAAGTGTTTTTGTTCTTAACTGAAAGTATAATCAGGCTTTTGGAGAAGCTAATTTATCAGTTCATATTTTTCATATGGTTTAAATTTGATTGTTTTTGTAAGGTAGTGAGCCTTCCCATTTGAGCAGTGAGCTCTAGGAAGTGTGCCTAAATGCATATGCATTCCTTATTCATTTTTATTATACTTCTAAAGGGTATAATCTTGTGGATTAACATCCATCATGGTTTTTCCCCTAACAAGGTTTCCACGTATAAAATCTTGGTGTCCTTGTGTTTCTGATGTGTTGTTGATTCTCTCTTTCACTGTTAATTATCAAATTTGAGATTAAAGGTTTTAATAAGGTTGCATAAGTTTTAAATTTTGTGACAACTGATTCACCCCCCTCTCAGTTGTCTATTTGTGTTTTACCAAGAATTAGTATCAAAGCAGGTTCCTCTAAAGAAGTTTAATAGCTTATGGTGATCCGAGATGGAATCATACAAGAAGGATAGTCCTAGATTCTATGGAAAAAACTACTCTCTGTGGAAGGTTAGAATGGAGTGTCATTTAAAGTGCATTGGTGAATCCTTTTGGAAGATTACAAAGAATAGATATGTTATTTCTCAAAATTCTCCCTCTGCTCCTGATGACATCAAAGAAGTTGAAACAAATACCAAGGCTATAGAAGCATTATTGTGTGCTTTGATAGATTCAGAGATGAAAATTTTGATAGGTCTGAGAACATCATATGATATCTGGAAGAATCTAGAAACATTGTATGAAGAAGATGCACAAGTGAAGGTTTCTAAGCTACAAAGTCTGAAAGGAAAGTGGGAAAACTTGAAAATGAGTGAAGATGAGAACATTATTTCTTTCATGAAAAAATTGAATGAACTAGTGATGGGCATTAGATGTGTCGGTGGAATATTGGATGAAGAAGATATTGTGGCTAAAGTGCTTAGATTATTTCCTACCTCTTACAAAACAAAAACTCATGTTATTGAAGAACTCATAATAGTAATAAATGTAACAAGAGATATGTTGATCGGTAAGTTTGTTGCCTTTGAATTGAGTGAATTTGGTGAATCTACTCCTAAGATAGAATTTACATTTAAGATTACTATATCCGGAAGAGACCAATAGAGATATGATCTAGGAGAAAGTTCTAGAAAGACATTAAAGTATGAAGATGAGATGAAACAAATTGAAGATGAAGAAAGAGAGTTAGAAGAGCTATAAGCATTGATTGTGAAAAGAGAAGCCAGAGGACAAGGTAAGGACAAAGGAAAGTTTCCTATTAAATGTTTCTCTTGTAGTAAGATAGGTCATTTTGAATCTAGGTGTCCTGAAAGAGTTCCTAGGTTCAAACCTGACAAGCCTAGATTTCAAAAGAAATGTTATTATGTTGAAGAAGGTGTTACTAATGATGAATCTGATAAAGGAAATGGAAATTAAGATTGATGGGTATTTATTTCTATCAAGGAAAATGGTCAGGTGTCCACTAAATCTGCTAGTGATAAGAATATTGAGAAATCTCTTGCAGCCAAAATTGAAGAAAAGGATGAGTGAGTGATTATCAGGGGATGGTCACATCATATGACTGATGAGGGTATGTGTAGAATCATGATGGGCCAAAAAGTGGCAATGGAAAAAAAATCATGTTTTGGATCGACTCAAAAATGCGAAAATGTCGAGTTCACTTTTCTAGGTTCGGGTGTTAGTACATTTAACCAAACCAAAGCCCAAACCTATTTTCTACAAATTAGATATCCGATTTGTAGAAACATTATAAATAAAACAACCGACTGTTAAAAGTTCATTTCTCACAGTTTGCATACGGGCGCACAAGGAAAAGCAAAAATCCGATATCCACTTTTATCAGATATTCGATTTCAAAGGTAAGTATTTGGTTTTTTAAATGTTGTAAATCTTTTTTTCAAGTAGATTCTCTTAATTTTAAGTAGTTTTTATGATTTTTTTTCAAAAGTAGGGTTTTCTATTGATTTTTATTAAAACCTACAGTTTACAATGAATTTTTATTAAACATTAATGTTTCAAAATGGATTTTGATTAAAAACTAGTATTGTTGATGTATTTTTATCAAAAACTAGAGTTTGTTATGGATTTTTGTGAAAATGCAGGGTTTTTTTTTGGATTTTTATTTAAAACTAGGGTTTTTTTACAATAATTTCATTTATATTGTGTAATTTCAATTAGATTAATTAGTTTTTAACTTTTATTAGGTATAATGGCTGAGAATGAAAATGCACAAATGCCAAATGCTCCACCACCTTCGCAGCCACCAATTGAGGACTTAATTGGTGAAAATTTGGGGCAGTTGAGGGGTATTTGTGAAGTTTATAAGACAATCCCTCGATTGAGAGATATGACAAACACATTGAAGGAAATAATTAAAAATATAGAAACCCTCTCCACCCAACATAATACCTTTCATTCATGGCAAGATGACATGAGGTAATATTATGGATGTGGATTGTCTTATGATGATGTGAAAGATCTACAAATAACCAAAGCCCAAATACCCTCTTTATTCATTGACCCCCACATAAGTTCGCCAGTGAATGTTAATAAAACAAAACTTTCTATAAAATGATGCATGCATAGGGACATTGTAGATAACTTTTGGGATCGTTGGTGTATGGTTTTTGATAATCCACTAAACAATAATTCTGATAAACCATTTTACTTTATTAAAAAATTATATGTTGAGTTTGTGTTAGGGCATCATGTTAATTACTTTGACATTAAACCCTTCCAAGGCATCGGTGGAGGTATGCCCCAGGATAGACTAGAGGCGGTTAGAGTAGTCTCGCGTCCAAATTTTCCCCTTCCTCCCCTTCCTCTGCCACCTACAATATATCATCCAGAGATTATCCAAGATGCAACCACATAGACTATTCAGGCTTTGAGGAGTCATTTGGTTTTACATGCTTCTACAGTACCTCAACCACATTTTGTTGATGTTGGTGAAGGCTCGAGTGTTGTTGCATCATCCTCCTCAGGTCCACATATTTGTGTGTCACATACTTGCACTATGTGTTTCCATACATGCTTGAGTCCTCTTGTACAACCCGTTGAGCATCCCTTGGACACTTTTGATTATGACCTCCATGATGTGAAAATTATGGATCAATCATAGGGGAGTGGAGTGCACCCTACAGATTCCTCTCCTGCTAGAGAGGGTGATGTTGGAATAGTGATACAAGTAATATTTCAGTTGTAAATTCATAACTTGCATTTATTTTTAAATGAATATTAATAAGAGATAGTATCAAGTACTAATATTTATTTACATGGTATATTTAACAGTTGATGTCTGAGGAGGAGATCACATGGGTGAACGATAGCACCCTTAGGGGCATTTCATTTGGCTTGGACACAGACACAATTTATATATTCACACTTACTCATTTAATTTTTTATTATATACTTGCTTTTCATTTTAATTGTCATTAATGAAATTATATAATAAATTATATGTTTATCTTATTTTCCTCTTGTAGGAAATACCTAGGGCGAATAAGGTGCAGCCTCGTCCAGACTATGGAGGTGCAAAGTGAGATAAGGGGAAGGTAATTGAACTCAAATTGGATTGAATTGATATTTTTAAGATCTTATATTGATTATACATACATCAAAATAGATTGGTAGTTTCATATGTATTTTTCATTTTTGTGTATAGGCAATTATGAGCTATATAGAGTTGTTGACAAGTGACACCCCGCCTAAAGGAGTAGGTATTGGAACACCTCAAGGAGTAGGTGTTGAAACACCTCAAGGAGATAAAGAAAAAGATCAACCTAAAGAGGTATGTGTCTATCTTATTTTGTGTTTGGTAAATATGTTCCTATTACCAATAATCATATGCTAACTTGGATCAATTTTATGTTTTTGTTCACATATATAGATTGGCATTTCAAAAGCTGGTTTGGTATATTCTAGGACTCTTGAACCTTGGAAGAGATGTATATTTCAGGTAATCAAGATTTCAATTTTAGAGTTCAATAAAAATTCAATGTATATTTATTTTGATGTTAATTATTCAATTTTAAATTGTATAGTATAACTAATCTCAATTGTGGTTTGAATTTTTCTTATCCAGCTAGCTTCAGAGCCAACGAGTGCTTCAAAGAGGCTCCATTTTGATGATCCACCAGTAGTTTAGGATGAGATAGACATTTTTGCATATAAATTTTGAATACATATTGAGATGGCATATGCCACATTTTGCAAAAAAAAAAATTGAGTTGGCATCGATGCCATTTTTGTATATTGACATACACTTGATTATTGGATAATTTGATATATATAAGTTGACAATCGAAATTTAATTTGTTCCTCATGTGCATGATTAAATTATTTGAAAAATTTATCTTGAACAATGGTTAAATATCAATGTACAATAGCATAAAAAATAATGGTTATATTATTTAGTTTATATTTATATCGCTGATTACATTGCATAACTAACAACTAGATGTTCATAAATGAAAAAAATTCAATTACAATATAGTTTTTACAAAGTCAATCTAAGAAATTATGGAATTACTTCGCATTGCATAACTAAAAACTATGAGCAGTTGCCAATTGCATTTGTTTGTAATTAAATTCTATGAGACCACATTTCTTTGAAGCTTTTTTTTTCAAATAGTCCACTTCCTCATCTATGCTACCACATTAAGTTGTAATAAATTAAATGATAGCCTATAGCTATTTAATTTATACTCATTTGATTTAAATGGATGAGGTTGACCTTCCTTGATCTTATTTTGTAATTTATTATTTTCAAGAGAGGTCGACCTCCTTGAAGACTCACCTTATTTTGTATAAATACAAGGTGATGTTTGTTCATTTCCTCAATCAAGTTCATTAAATATAATTTGCATTCCAAGCAGAAGTTTGCACTTGAGAAACAACGCTTCAACTTGCAGCAGTAGGCCAATTTCAAGGAGAAGCATATTCGATTGTATCTTTGCATCTAGGAGAGGTGATATTATTCATTGTATCAAATTTAGCCATGAGTTGGGCTTGAGTTGTAAGAAAATTTCTTGTTGTGCTTATTGTCTTATGTGTTGCATTTTTTAGTGCTTTTAGTTGTATTATCTGATCACTAAAATAGTAACATGGTATCAGAGTGGGTTTGAAAAAGATCGTGATCAGATTTGTTATTTCAGCTATACCTCTATTCCCTTTTTTTTTGTCTATCTCTATCTTAATCAATATGGTGAATGGTCTTAAAATTGAGGATAGACTCGAAGGAGCATCAAACTTCACTTCATGGAGATTCAAAATTATGCTCACTTTGGAGGAAAATGAATTGGTTGAGTGTGGAGAGAAAATTTTCCAAACCTATGGATGAGGAAGAGAAAGTTCAATGGAGGAAGAAAGATATCAAGGCGAAGAAGATGTTAGTTGATTCCGTGAAGGACCATATTGTTCCTATCATCTCTAAGTTTAAGACAACGAGAGAAATGGTTAAGACTTTGGAGGAGATGTATGAGGTCAACAACACAAGTCGAGCTCTAGCCTCGAAGCAACAAATTCATCATGTTAAGATGGCGGAAGGAGAATTTTTCAGCACCTACTTCATGAAGATTTCTGAATTGAGAGATCAACTCTCTACCATTGGTCATATTGTTGATGACAAAGATTTGACCATGTTGGATCTTAATGGTCTTCCTTCATCTTGGGAGTCTTACATTCAAGGAATTAGCTTTTCTCGAAGTCAGTCAACTTGGATTTAACATTGGTAGCTTCGCAAACCTATTCAGAATAGAGTGATCTGAAGAGGACATCCCTAAATCTCTACAGAGGTGTAAAGTTGAAAAGTGGTGAAAATTTCATTCTTGAACTCATACGACCAAATGGACTATTCCAACACATCTAGATGGGTACGTTCACACTAGGTATGGTCCTCTTTTGTACCCAAATATATCGAATCACTCTAAGATGCATTGGACCGACGATTTCCCTTAAGAGTCCAAAATGCTAAAAGGCAGCAATCTTTGATAGAATACTCCTCAAAAACCGTGATTCTTATAGACTCTTCATCTAATGATATGGGATTGTGTCGGGACCATCTACAATAACCTCTCTCATTTTTTTTCTATCTCAAAGGAATTTTCATGTGGCGATGAGTTTTTAGTTGTGGGAAAACTTGTCAGATGCAAGCAGTGTAAAGTTGCAAAGTGGTGCAACTTTCATTCTCAAACTCATATGACCAAATAGACTATTCCAAGACGTTCGGATGGGTATGTTTACGCTATTTATGGTCCTCTTTTTCACCCAAATACACCAAATCACTCTGAGCTGCATTGGATCGACGATTTCCCTTAAGAGTCCAAAGTGCTAAAAGGCAGCAATCTTTGACGGACTATTCCTCGGAAACCGTGATGCTTACAAACTCTTCATCTAATGATATGGGATTGTGGTGGGACCATCTACAATAACCTCTCTCATTTTTTTCTATCTTGAAGGATTTTTCCCATGGTGATGGCTTTTCAATTGAGGGAAAAAGTTGTCAGATGCAAGCAATGTAAAGTTGCAAAGTGGTGCAACTTTCATACTCGAACTCATACAACCAAATAGATTGTTCCAACATGTCTGGATGGCTACGTTTATGCTAGGTATGGTCCTCTTTTGCACCTAAGTATGTCGAATCACTTTGAGCTGTATTGAACCGACGATCTCCCTTAAGAGTCCAAAGTGCTAAAAGACAACAATCTCTGACAGACTATTTCTCAGAAACTGTGATGCTTATAGACTCTTATTTTGTGGGATTTTTTTGGGACCATCTACAATAATCTCTCTTGGTTTTTTCTATCTCGAAGTCATTTTCCCGTGGTCATGAGTTTTCAGTTGAGGGAAAAGTTGCCAAATGCAAGCAGTGTAAAGTTGCAAAGTGGTGCAACTTTCATTCTCAAACTCATACGACCAAATAGATTGTTCTATAATTTCTAGATCAGTACGTTTATGTTAGTTATTGTCCTCTTTTGTACCCAAATATGCCAAATCACTTTGAACTGCATTGGACCGACGATTTCCCTTAAGAGTCCAAAGTGCTAAAAGGACGCAATCTTTGACGGACTATTCCTTGGAAACGATGATGCTTAGAGACTCTTCATCTAATGATATGGAATCATTTTGCAACCATCTACAATAACCTCTCTCAGTTTTTACTATCTCAAAGGCATTTTCCTATGGTGATGAGTTTTCGGTTGAGGGAAAATTTGCCAAATGCAAGCAGTGTAAAGTTGCAAAGTGGTGCAACTTTCATTCTCAAACTCGTACGACCAAATGGAATATTCCTACATGTCTGAATGGGTACATTTATTCTAGGTATTTTCCTCTTTTTCACCCAAATA
>CM021104.1:188759147-188804859 GCA_007115665.2 Sequoiadendron giganteum | reverse complement strand
CTACCGCCAATCCTATCCCCTCTACCCTCAACCCTAATCCCCTAACCCTCAAACCCACTTAGTAAACTCTCTACCCTAATCCCTCAACCCTCTTGACCCTTAAACCCTCAACTCTTAAACCCTTAAACACTCAACCCTAAACCCTTGACCCTCAACCCTAACCCCTTAAACCCTAAATTGTTAAACCCTTTACCCTCTACCCTCTAACCTCTACCATCAACCCAATACTCTCTACCCTAAACCCTAATCCCTAAACCCTTAATCTCTCAACCCCTATAAACTCTACCCTATATATTGGACCCTCAACCCTAATCCCTTGACCCTATACCTTAAACCCTCAATCTTCAACCCTCAACCCTTAAACCCTCTACCCTTTACCCTATACATTAAACACTCAACCCTCAATTCTCAACCCTCAACCCTTAATCCCTGAACCCTCAATCCTTAAACCCTAACCCCTCTACCCCTTACATTGGACCCTGAACCTAATCATTCAACCATATACCCTCAAACCTATACCCTAAACCCTCTACCCTCAACCAAGTAAACCCTTAACCCCAAACCCTTCAACCCTAAACGCTTAAACCTTAAACCTTCTACCCTATACCCTCAACCAAATACCCTCTACCATCAAACCTATTCCATCAACCCTCAAACCTTAAACCCTAATACCTTAGAAACCATCAACCCTATAGGTCCTCCATCCTAATCCCTCAACCCTATACCCTCAACCCCTATTGCTTTCTCTTTATCTATACATCTCACCTCTCCCTCCTTCCCTCCCTCCCACCCTCTCTAATTGTCTCAATGTACCATCTCCCTCTTCTGCGTACCTCTCATTCAATCAATCCCTACCACCCTCTCTCACTCCCTCTCTCTCACACTCCCTCTCACTACCTATCTCTCAAGTCTCTCCCTCTCACCCCCCTCACACTCTCAAGTCTCTCCCTCTCACACTCTCAAGTCTCTCCCTTTCGCACCCTACCTACATAACCCTCTCTTTCACTTTTTCTCTCTCTCTCTCTCCCTCTCCCTCAATTCTCTCTCTCCCACCCCTCTCTCTTTCTCTCCCTCTCCCTCAATTCTCTCTCTCTGACCCTGCCTCTCTCTCTCCCTCCCTCTATCCCTCCCACCCTACCTAGCTAAGTCCCCCTCAATCCAACCCCTTCTCTCCCACTCCCTCTCTCTTAAACTCTCACTTTGACCCCCTCTCCATCTCTCTAGACTCTCTCTAAATTCTCCCTTCATCTAAAGACATACATAAATGCATACATACAAGCATAATACATTTGCACATATAATCTTACATCTATACAAGCATACATACATACATGTACATAAAAATATATCAGCATACATCAATATATTAGCATTTAACATAAAGTAAGACATAACACGAGCGCGTTATAATGCGCTCGCATTATGTGCCAATAGACATGTTCCCTGCAAAAGAAAAAACCATGTCAAAAGTGAGATATAACGCGAGTGTGTTATAACGCGCTCTCGTTATAGCAAGCTCGCGTTATATCTTGCTTTGAGAATTACCAAACTTTAAGCTTGGTATTGCCTTGGAATTCCAACCCAAAGGATTGAAGGGCATTCCCAATGACCAGAGATGTGTTTTTAAAAAATCCACCATATTTCTCATAATCGAGTTCGTGCTCACTGCCAGGATTGCACATGGTTCAATATCAAAAATATCGAGCACATGGGTAATGTTGGGTTATCTCTTAGCTATCCAATGATGTAATTTTTTTCACTTTCTGAAAATGTTAAGTCTTTCATCCCTAAATTATTTTATCTGTATGTCTTTTTTTTGCCAAAAAGCAGTGTTTGGTATTTTTTTTGTTATAAATTAACCGTTCATCAATTTTTCAAATAAATTACATTTTTAGAAACAAGACTCCATTCTACAAAATGAAAAAATTAAAAAAAAAACAAATCAATTAGTTTCCAAAATTTGTAGGGGTAGCACGGCCAAAATTCTATTTTTAGGATATGACCACTTCACAAATTAGTAAAAAATCAAATATTCATTAAAAAATTATCAGAAAAATCATGCATCAACTACATACTATTAGCTAACTTCTGACTGTTGAGATTTTAAAAATACTAAAAAAATGTTCACCGTACGAGGGTCATACAAGAGTTGCTATGTTATGTTTTTCTGACAAAAACAACACCAATTTGTGTATGTCCCTCGTTTGAACCCCTTAATATCAATCATTTTCAAAATAAATTAGTAGTTTAGAAAGGAGACTCAGAGCACTTGAATCCTTCTTTTTGTTCCATCTCAAAATTTTGAGTCTAAGTATCCTCAATTTCACGTCCAAGGTCAGTATTACCCGATTTCAGAAAAAAAGTTGTCCACTTAATTCTCCTTTTTGGGAACCATCTTGGTGCACTTACCCTCATATCTTTCCACTATCAAATTTCCATTTATGGATAGTTAGGTCAATTAGGAAACATAATTCAAAATTTGTGTCATTCATATAGGTGCACCCGCCTAGGTTTAGCAGAGCCTTAATAGTAGAAGGTTCAACCATATTGGTTGGCCTTGTTAGTTGGACATTAATGTAATGAGAGTGTGGCAACCTCTTGTGGTTCATTCAAACCAGTGTTTTTGAGACCCAACAATCCATTTGCTTATTATAGGAACCTTGAAGCCAAATATTACAAAATCCCACAAGTTCCCAAAAATTATGAAGGCCCTACAACTCCATATGTAGAACCATCCACCTTACCATCCATTTATGAGATAGAGAAACCTTCCATTCTCACCATTTCTAATATCAATGTCATTATCCAAGACAAAAAATGTGGAGATTACAATATGAAGAAGGGTGCCTTTGTAATAGGAGAGCTACCTCAATCTCCTAGGTCCCATGGACAAGCACAACCAACCAATGCAATATCTCAAACCTTTAGAGAAGACCCCTCTAGATTCAAAAGTTGGGGGATCTAGGCTGAGAAGTAGTGGATGAAAAAGATATATCTAGTCAACTATATCTAGATGAAAGACCTGTACTAGCCCTTCCTATGGATGATGCTAACAAATGACTACAATTAATGTTAAGCATGGGCTATAATAAGAATGAAAGCCTCACGAAAAAAACAATGGTCGATTAGAACCAATCATTGCTGAGAAGTGCATAAAAATATTGGCCTTGCATGTATCCCTCCAAAAAGAACCATGCATGGTAGAAGTCCCCCTATTAGAATAGTCAAATCTCCTCTTTGGTTACCAATATCCACAGGTCTACCCCTAGACAATTTTACCTTTGACATAACTGATGTATGTGGGACTGACAATGATGAGGATACCCTTAATAACTTACCTATGTTATTTGAAGACTCTTCCTTATTCATGATTTCCATAGTATATTTTGAGTCAAACAACCAAACCCATGAGTTAAAGCTAGTTTATCCCCAGGTAATAGACTATGACCAAAAAGGACCAACAGTTTTAGACACATTCGAAAATGATGAGGAACTTTCAGAATTCATGGGACTATGAGATAATGTACCTTGTGGAGACCATAAAGAATGATTTTACATTGAGTTAGATATGCACACATACTATGGGGAAATTATTGAATCCCTTAGTTGTAAAAGTGAAAATTCAAGAATAATATCTAGGTCTTTAAGTGAAAACCACACTGTGACACTTTTGGACCCAAAAATAGTAAAAACAAAGGACACATCTGAGGGTGAAAACCTCTCTTAGGCACCAAGGATGAGGGATTCAATCTTCCCCTAAGTGCTATTCATGAAGAGAAGTCAGCAGTGTTGGCATAAAAGTGAAACCCTTTCAACTTGGGGACCGAGGTGACACCACATATAACCTTCTATGCAAAATCACTTGTAACTGAAGAACAAGATCTCTTAGCTACATTTTTGAGAGAAAGAGAGGTAAAATTTGTATGGACCTACGTTGACATGTCGAGTCTCAATCTGGAAGTTGTGGTTCATCATCTTGTCATATATTCAAAGGCAAATCTAGTAAAGTAGAAATTTAGGAAAATGCATCCATAGATCGCACTGTTAGTCAAGCTTGAGTTGAAAAAACTCCTAGATGCTAGCTTCATAAGGCCCATTGATTACCTTGAGTGGGTCTCAAACTTGGTACCGGTCACTAAGCCCACTAGGGGCATACAAATCTGCACTAATTTAGAGACCTAAACAAGGCATTCCCAAAGGATGATTTCCCCTCCCAAACATTAACATGATTGTAGATCAAAAATTAGGGCATGAAATGTTGTCACTAATGGACGGATTCCCAAGGTACAATCAAATAATGATAGTGAAAGATGATCAACATAAGAAAAATTTTACCTATCCATGGGGAACATATTGTTGGAACATGATGTCGTTTGGATTGAAGAATGCTAGAGCCACCATTAAAGGGCCACAAATCTCATTTTTCATTACATGATTCACAAGTATGTAGAATAATATGTGGAAGACATACTAGCCAAATAAAGAAAGCGACAAGATCACATAGCAGCACTAAGCTCCATCTTTGATAGGCTAGAAGAATATAGGGTTAGACTCAACCCTAAGAAGTGTATCTTTGGTGTGCAATCAAGAAGGCTCCTAGGGTACATTGTGTCAATGAGAGGAACCAAGAAATACCCTTCCAAGGTCAAAGAAATCCTCAAGATGGAAGCGCCAAAGAGATTAAAACAATTAAGCAGTTTACAAGGAAGACTCCAATCCATCTATAGGTTCATAGCGTAGTTAAAATAAAAAGTTTTCCCCTATTCTCATATAATCCACAAGATGGTAGCATACAAGTGGGATGAAAAGTGTGATCAAGATTTCAACAAAATAAAAGAATATATACTAACACCACTAGTATTGGTGCCACCAATTTGGAATAATCAACTAATCTTATACATATCGGCAACAAAAGTAGAACTTGGGGCTCTATTAGCACAACGTGATGAGACAGGGAAGGAAAGAGCCATATACTATATCAGATGAACCATGGTAGGGCATGAGTTAAATTATACCTTCATTGAAAAAGCTTGCCTAGCAGTAGTGTTTGCTTCACAAAAATTATGACACTATATGTTATCCCATCAAATCATACTCATCACCAAAATAGAACCCCTCTAGTATTTACTCTCCAAGGTGACACTTACAGGACAAATGGATAATTGGGTCATGATCCTCTCAGAATATGACATTGAGTATGTGGAAAGAAAATACATCAAAGGACAAGTGATTGCTAATCAGCTAGTAGAAGAACCCATCTATTAAAAGAACTCACTTGTATTAGAATTCCCAGACAATTTTGTCTTCAACCTCAGTACCAAATATCATTGGAAGGTTTATTTTGATGGTTCATATACACAACATGGATCAGGAGCGGGTATTTTCTTCATCACACTGCAAGGGGATTGTATTCCTAAATCCTACAGGTTATCTTTCCCTTGCACTAACAACATTTCCGAATATGAAGCTCTTGTGATTAGAGTTAGGATAGCAGTGTAGTGGTAGATCATGGCTCTTAAATTCTATGGAGACTCTAAGCTAATCATCAGTCAAGTCAACAATGAATACAAAAATAAGGATGAAAAGTTGACTCCATACAAGAAACTAGTGGAAGACCTCAAGGAATTCTTCATTGACATCACATTTGAGAAAATACCAAGGGAAAACAACAGAGTAGTAGACACCATGGAAACAATCAGATCACTACTAGATATCTCACACAATTTCCTTAAACATGAATTCCTAGTAGATCAACTTCTTGTACCATCTTTCAAGGTACCAAAGCCAGAATTTGTGTGTGAAATCATTGGTCCTGGTAACCCATGGTATCATGACATATACACTTATCTTAGAATAGGAGTCCTCCATGTCGATATCATTCTAAACCTCAAGAGAACCTTAGTCAATAATTCATCCTGATTTTTTATCTTAAGCGGCACCCTATACTATAGGAGTATTGAGTGAACCCTTTTATAATGCTTAAATGTTGAGGAAGCTTTGACTACTTTAACGGAGGTATATAATGGCATCCCTATTTCACATTCAAGTGGTATCACCTTGGCCAAGAATCTATTGAGAATGAGATACTATTGGTCAAATATGGAGAAGGAAGCCCACAAATATGTCAAGAAGTGCTTACAATGTCAACAACAAATGGATCTCATCCATGCACCAACTCAAGAGCTCCACCTGATTGTTACACCTTGGCCCTTCTTGTAGTGGGAGCTTGATCTCATTGGAAAAAAAACACCCCCACCTCATCTAATCGACAAAAGTTCATTATCACCGCCACAAAATACTTCACAAAGTGGGTAGAGGTCATACCAATGACCTATACTATAGGAAATAAGATTTCCAAGTTCATCTTGAATTACCTCATTTACATCTACGGTGTCCAACAAGCCATTATCTCAGATAATGGGACACCTTTCAGAAACTAGGACATCTGAGACCTATGCCAAAAAACCAACATCCAACACCACTTTTCTACTCCATACTACTCCCACGATAATGGCCAAGCTGAGGCTACAAATAAAACCATCTTAAGAATCCTCAAAAATATAGTCAATGATGTTGGTCGTGACTAGCATCTATAGTTGAATCCTGCCTTATGGGCCTACCGAACAAGCATCCATACACCAACAAGTGCAACCCCTTCCTCGCTGGTCTATGGATCAGAATTCATCCTCCCTATTGAGATCGATCTCCCATCCCTAAAAATATCATTTCAAAATCTCATTATAAATGAATAATATCGGGTATCATGATTGAACGAGTTGGAACTATTGGATGAGAAATGCATGGATTCCTTAAACCATTTGCAAGTCTACCAAAACCATATCAAGTAGAGCTACAACAAGAATATTAGGAGTCAGGCCTTCCAAGTTAGAGAGTTGGTATTGAAGAAGAATAAAAAAATTGTACCAAATCCAAACAACAAGGGCAAGTTTGAACCCAATTAGTTTGTACCCTTCATCATCACAACGAGCTACAAGTCAGGGAAATATCAACTATCAATTCCTAAAGGGAAGCCTCTATAGGATCCCATGAATAGCTCCCTTCTCAAAAAAATTTATGCCTAATCCTTCAGGGTATAAAACCAAAAAATATAAAAAAATATAAAAATATAAAAATCAGAAAAAGGATTGGAAAATAGTAAAGATAAAAATCATCCTAGTGAGAACCAGTTTGGTGGTGCTTTGGGAAAGTACCTTGTTGAAAACCTGGAAAATATGTGACATTTGTAAATAATCACTTTCCTTCCACCATGGACTATTCAACTGGTTCCACATCATTCATCTACCACATTCTATCACACCCATTTGTGTTTGCATCATAGCTTGATCCTGTGTTTGTATCATGTTCCACCCTAGTACTACTTGGTGCATTCCTAAGGTCAATTTTTCTTCCCTATATCAAAGTATTCTATTGCATCATGATGGGGGTATTTTATTTTACATACATTAGATTGGATTCATGTATATCCTTGAAATCTTCCTAAAATCAAAAAATAAAAAAATATTTATAAAAATCCTTCAAAAAATCAAAAATAGGGATAAAATAAATTAAAAATTAAAAAATAGAGTCATCATGTCAAATTACGTCATTTCTAAGCTTGAATGTAGGCAAGTTCATCATCGATGTGCCCCGGAGACACTTAGGTCAGTCCTTTAGGAGTCTATCATAATAAACTAGAAAATCCATTTGTTCATAGCTCATCAATAATTGAGTTTGTGTTACTCGAACTACATGGTCTCTATGTGTATAACATAAGCAAGGCTAATCTTTTATCAACCCTCGAGACCCCTGGGATAGGTCTTTAGGTTAGATTCTTGGTCAAAATATTGGAAAAAACCCAAAACAAATAAAAAATTTGAAAAATCGAAACATCTTGAAAAATACCAAAAACAACCTCAAAACATTTCAAAACATCAAAAGCATTCAAAAAACTCAAAAAAATCCATCTATCACATCTCTCTTTCACCCAAAATAAACATTCACTCATAATAAATCATCCTCACTCTCAACCTTTGGTGAAATAGTCAAAAACAAGTCTAGCCGATTAAAAGTGAAAACTCAATCGTCAAGGGTCTCAAGTCTAGGTCAGTAGGTAAAAAAGTTGGTCAACTCTTGATATTAATAGCACATCATCCAGTCAATCCAAAATCATCTGATAACATCATGTCCTAGGATGCATCCTTCCTATGATGGACATCAACATAGGGCATCACTATAGTTTACTCTTGGCTAGTGGTATAAAGAACATTAGCTTGTTTGTTTACTTGATCTTTGTCTTTTGATTTATCTTATTACACTCATTCCAATGAACTCTTGATGATATCTAAACAAAAATATTTAGAGAGAAAGGAATGGGGCAACAATCATTATCTTTTAATCTTTTATACTTGTTTAATGTTCTTGTAATATAACCTTTGTCATGTGTGCCTTGTTTGGTTTGTAGGGAAGGTGTTTTAGGTGTCTTGGTGACCACATGGGAAGGCTTTCCTTTCTATGTTTTGGTCTGAGATATTTGAAATATTTGAACTACATTTTAAATAATGTTTTGTATGCCAGGTGTGAATAAGAGTACTCCTATCTAATTTTTGAGTCAAATTCCATCACACTAGGTGTAATTCATCCTGGTTCTTTATACCTTGATGCATCATACCTATGTCTAAAATCAAACATAAGGTAAGCAAGCCCTTTTTAAAAATCTCAATTCTTGATAAGAATAGAATCATCATAATCTCTAATAAATTCTCATAGATCATGGACTTGTTGGATCCTCTTGTCATCATTATTTTCTTCTTTCTTCTCTTTGTGCTAACATGGTACCATGACAGTTAATCAAAACATCACCAACACATCCATCCTGCATCCACAAACCATCAACATATTGCATATCATCCATAATAGAAAACATTGATCATCTCACATGCATTTCATTTCCATCATTAACATCGTAATATAGATTGGTTATTCTAAGCATCTCATAAACCATATATTTGTATCCATTGAATGATCATATAATCATCATCATATCATCCATATATGCATCATCATATCATACATGAAAAGGATACTGAAAAAGGAAAAGAGCATGTCATAACATCTCATACATCTCATAATCATAACACATAACATCATCCATTAGGGGCATAATATATAGATCTATTGGTCTAAACATGTTAAAATCATTTGCATACCATGAAATATTTGCACTCATACATCCACACTCCATACATCATAATCATAAAATTGCATAGAAAAATAAAAAGGAAATGCATCCATAAAGATATGCATTATCATACATCATATCATATAAAATTTCATCAAATATAGTGTTGGCCTTGTCATTGCACAAAAAGATTGACCTATCAATGCCTGTTAGAAGATAGAGTTAAGATCCATGGGAGGTGGTAAAACAATGTCACTAATCCTGAGTGCCACATTGAACAAACAAGGAGACCTAGGGCACATACCTTACAATAATCCCCCCCAATGCAAGTGATGGATTCAAACCCATGACCAAATCTGATACCAATTGTTGGCCTTTCTGTTGCACCAAAATATCGACCTATTAATGCCCAATACAAGCTAGAGTTAAGATCCATGGGAGGTGGTTAAACCATGTCACAAATATTGAGCTTGAACAACCAAGGAGACCAAGAGCACAAACCTTGCAACATATAGAACATAAAATAAATCCATCCATAATGCACAAATAAAATATGACACATCTCATAATGAATCAATCATATCATATATATATCAAAATGTAATTGTCATGGTATAAATCATGGTCATATGTATGTGTATCCATAAATGTATATAATTCCCATGGGGCTATAAAAAATAGAGCCCATGGATCTCAAAAATAATGGTGATGATCAAAATTTGTGGTAGCTAGCCCTGGTGGCTACTCTCCTTGCTTACCTACCACTTTGGATGGCCCTTTTCCCATCTCATGCCAATCTAATGGGAGTACTTTGGTACTCGAGATCTTTAGGGTGCAATCTATAGATAGTGAAGCTAGTAATACTTAGGCTCCCATACTACCTTCAAATACATCTTTGTCATGACTGTCCTACCTTGTGATGCAACAATAATGCTCTCTAGCTGGTGTCTCTTGCTGACATCCTAGGCCAGCTATAGCTTTGTCATATTTTGCTGATGTCTCTCATGATCTCACTTGGTACTAAGGGCCTGGACCATTTGTTTGGCCTAGCCCCTCTCCACTATAATGGCCTGCACTTGTTCTTGTAACCCCATAATTTTCCCTTGAAGTTGTTGTATCTGGGCATCTCGTGGTTCTGGTTGCAGTGGTGGTGGTGGTTGTTGGTCCCTCGACAGTGGCTGCTGGTCTCTCTGATCTAGTTGGGGAGGAGGTGGTACTTCTCCTCCTCTGCCTCCTCTTCCTCCTCCTGTAGGTGTCCCTAGAACTTGACCTGCCTATCCCCGCCCCATTGTCCTGCCTTAGGGTCTCCATCGTGGAAGTGTTTCCCATAGAACTGTCAATCAAACTAGGGGCCTAAAATAATCATCATAGGCACATGTGGTGCCTGGATCCACCTGTCCCCAATCGTAGGCCCATGTCCTAGCCACCAGATTCCTGAAAGTGTTGACTATATATGATGTTGGGATCATTTGACCCCATGTGGTCTCTCTAGTGGACCGAGAAAAGATAGCCATGTATTGATCATACAACCTATCCTGGGTGTCCCTGAACTATTAGGCTACACTATCTAGCAGGTAGCGCTTGATAATGGTGTGATCTCACCCCTAGATCAGTATATCCTACCTAGTATAGAATAATTGTTGTGCATCATCATACTAGGCTGATATTTTTAACCAAGGTCTCTAGGTGAACACTATCATCTCATCCAAAACCCTTCACCACTGAGGAAGACCTACCTTTCTTTTGTGTCTCAATGTGATGCTACCCCAGTACCTCAAAATAGTTGGGTCATCAGGCTCAACATCAACCAAAGTAACCATCAGTTAGAGCACTATAATGTGCTCCCAGGCCTAGATGTGCAATAATGTGACATTGGTACCAATCACCCGACTATCATAATAGGTAAACTCATGAAAATAATGATATAATGAGGTCAACATCACTAGTCACCAAGCATACAAGGTCCTCCTAAATAGCATCTATTCCCAATCCAGACCTCATCTCGGGTTGAAATATCGACCTTGCCCATCTGGAGCTACTAATCTTGAAATGATCGCATCCACAATTAGCTAGAAGGTTGACACTCGACCTCTGTAATACTCAAGATCGATCTAACCCTGAATAAATATGATCTCATTTGTCCCCATGATCTTGTAGCATGCATTGGTGTCACCATCCATGTCATATATAACTCGATCACTGTGTATCGGCAACCGAAGGATCCACCATATGTCCTCTAATGTGACAGTCGCCTCACCGATGGGAAGATGAAATGATGAGGTCTCACTACGCAACCTCTTTGCCAACATAGTCATCATAGCTAGATGGGTCCTTATAGAGAGTACATTAGCAACATACCAAGATTCTCCTATAGTAACTCGTGTAATCTACTCAGTTTGCTCAGCATCGAGGGTTGATTCTCATGTGAATGCATAGGGTCTCTATCCTCCTACACCCATGAAGCCACAACGTTAAGATTCATAAAAAGACTGGACCCCATTTGAAGTTTTTGACACTAAAATAGAAAATGCATCACTATTTGCAAAGGTGTCGCTCTTTGAAAACTTCAAACAACAATGCTAGAACCCCCAAAGTGCAAACCAAGCCACAATATCATTGTTTGCATGTGTGGGCCTATTTAACCTAAAACCCTAAAAACCTAACTGAGTCATGACATCGCTAGTCACATTGGCACCACCCATTGACTTTTGGAGCTGTAAGACCAAATTGCAACGCAATGTCATAATAATTAGTAGTGGTCTGATTTGACCCCTAGTGTTGTCGATTTAATAAATGCAATCGCTATATAGTGACGTTGAGGGTTTTTAATTTTCAAAAGGTAATAAATGCACTAAAAAATGAAAATTAAAGGTCAAGTTAGGATAACATACCACTGGTCTTGCACTTGGAGGTCTTTGGTAAACTCAAACTCGCTCGGAAATGTGTTGGGGAAGCACTCTTTGTGCCATCTTACAGGAGGGTCAAAGCTCAAAACACTAAAAATCTCAAGGTGTGAATGTGAAAATGAATGGAAAGTGACCCCTCCAAGGCTATTTAAGCATGAAAATTAGGGTTTTTTCCCTATTTTAGCCATCAAACTAGGGTTTTGCACCCCCAATCCCATTTTTTCCCAAGTGAAGCTCGTTTCAGGTAATTTTCTCACATTTTGGCATATTTTCAGCATCTTGGAGCCTTTCTGGACCCGTCGAGCAACTTGTCTTCTTTTTTCGCGAGATCACCCAAAAATCCAAATTTTCATTTGAGCTCTCGAGGGAGTAGTATACCAACGTAATTCTTCCACTGGGGCAGCAGTGGGGCATCTGAAAAAAATAAAATTGAATTTTGATCTCGGCAAGGTTATTCTTTGAACCAACGCAACAGGTACATTACTTAAAAGGGGAAAAATGTAGACGTTCAAATTATCCTAATTGATATCATGCACCTGATCCTAATTTACTAATATCAGTTCTCCCTGAATCACTTCTTTACTAACTAGTTAATTAAATAATCCTTATTTAATTAATTCATCATAATTCCTCTTTTAATTAAATAAATCATTTTATTTGATTAAATCATTATATTTTTTTAATTAAATAAATAATTTTATTTAATTAATCCTAATATTCCTTTTTTAATTAAATGAATCATGTTATTTGATTAAATCATTATCTTCTTTCAATTAAATAAATCATTTTATTTAATTAATCTTAATGTTCCTCTTTTAATTAAATAAATAATTTTCTTTGGTTAAATCATATTTCCTCTTTTGATTAAGTAAATCACCCTTATTTGATTAAATCTAAAATCATCCCTTTTAATTAAATAAATCAAACTTTATTTAATTAAATCTAATGTCCATTATTCCTCTCATTTGATTTAAAAATATCCAAAAGTCTAAGTCAAATGCCAAATCAACTAATCTCCATCTGAGTTAATTAAATCCTAGTTAACTCTAACTGTAATCCATCAAATGATCTAGATTTTACAACTTTCACAAGTAAATCAATTTAACTAGTTTATAAATTCTTCTATTTTCATTCGAAAGGGCATCTCATTGGAATATTCCTCTAATTTGAAATCTCCCTCCCAAAAGGACTGTTTTCCAACATGTCATTTAAGTCTCTTACGAGTCCTTTTTCTTGAGCCAAGTGGCATTCACTCCTCTTTCACATCTTCCTCCACAAGCCATCTTTTGAATTTCAAACTCCATCTAGATGCATTAATTTTCACATTGATCAAAATGTGATCCACCTCTCTTCAATAGCATGTTGACAAGTGACACACTGTTATTGGTTTTTTTTTAATCCCACATCCTTCATGTTTCTCATTCCTCCATCCTTTTTTCCTATAAATAGAGAGATTCTCTATTGATTTGGGATCCACAACTTTAGGAAAATTCATTGTCTACAGATTTTATGCAAGTTCATCCATTGTTCATCAAGGTTTTCATAGCATTTTATCAATTTTAGCTAGGTTATGGTCAAATTTTCATCAAGGAGCACAATCATCAACAATATTCATCAAAGATTTGCAAAGAACTAGGAAATAGATTCTTTCCACATAAAAGAAGCACCAATTCCCCCATGGGATGCTGGTTTGAATGTTTTGAACAAGATTTAGTAGCTTTCATTTGATTTTCTATCTTGTTTTCTTGTTCATTGTATTTGAATGAATTGTATGGGGAATGTTTGGTATAGATTTTTTAATGGACCAAAATTGGTTTGTTTGATCATGTGGAGTAGGTCTAGACCAACCATTCACACAAATCCCCTTAGATCAAACCCCCTTTGATAGATCCCCGTTAGTTTTAAACCACACCTATAATGGAGTCTCCTCTACACCTATTAAAATACTAATAAAAAATAGTTTTGATTTACCTTTTGGCGGATCAAATGAATTCATTTGAAATCTATGTTGTGTAAGTATGTAGTCCTTATAATAAGCTTCCCAAAAAGTAAAATTCTAAATATATTTAATTTAATTATTGTATTTAATTTTTATTTCTTGTGAATGTAGGTTTTTCACATAAAATCAAGCTCTTTGTTTTGCACATGTGAAAAAATAGTAGATCACCAAAAAAAAATTGAAAAATATATATGCTTTTGGTATGATGTCTTTGATCCAAAAAAAATAAAATAATTTTGATATATACAAAAAAAGCTATGTGTTATACAGTAAACCTATGTCTAAATTGTAATTGGTTTGACTTCAAAACTTAACTAAAAAATTAAATAAAACACTATGAAACCAAATGAAGGAGCTATATATCAGAGTTACAAATCTAAATTCAATAAAATTAAAAATTTATCCTTCATAGAAAAAAGTTGTGCTATACAATAAACATCACTCTTTAAAAATGTTGTTTATTATTAAAAACTAGTTATCGAAGGGGATGGAAAAAGAAATGCAATTTGATTTCAATTTGTTTTAAATGTATATTTAGAATCTATAGATGTCACAAATCACTAGTTTGCATCATCTTTAAATTCCTCATGGTTTAATAGTTATAGGTGCTCGAAAGTGAAGATTTACTTAAAAAGTTTAGTTCAATGTCAAGTTTGGCCAAAAAATGTAACCAACTATTGTGGGATTACCCTAGTAGTTCCAAGAAGCTATTCTCACTGTGATTTTTCCCATCTTGGGTTTGCATATTTGGTGTTCTCATGTGTGAATGTATGTTTATATTGTCGTTTGATTATCAATAGTTGTTTTGATTCAAGTTTCATGATTATATATATATATATATGTTGAAGTAAATATTTTTAAATATATTTTTGATATACCAATTCACCCCCCTCTCAGTAGGTTGTGTTCCCTTCAATTGGTATCAAAGCCAAGATCGTTTGTTAAATCCTATCATCTTGAGGTAGATTTGGGATGGCACATTCAGTGGCTCAAGAAGGATTGTCTATAAATAAGGTGTTGGGAGATTTTTCCTCAACATTTCTAGACTTTCCCTTGAAAATTTGGCATTTTCTCTCATGATTCTTGCCACTACCATAGCAGTTTTGATTGGTTTTGGTGGTTACCGCCATACCACAGGTGGTGGGTCAACTCACTGCAGTAACATAGTGAGACCGCCAGTGGTGGCCTTGGCAATTATCACCATATAGCAGGCGGTGGGTCTGCTCACCACAATAGTGTGGTGAGACCGACAGCGGTGGCCTTGATGGTTACCACCATACCATAGGCGGTGGGTCTGCTCACCATGGTAGCATGGTGAGACCGCTAGCGGTAGCCTTGGCGGTTACTGCCATACCATAGGTGGTGGTTCCTCTCAGTGCGGTAGCACGACGAGACCGCCTGTAGTTGGGTCTGGCGGTTACCGTGATGGTTGCGGTAAGACCGCCAGCGGTCTGGTTGGTAGTTACCACCATACCGCGATGGGAAAAGTCAAGCCCAACACTAGTGTGGTGGAGTCTGAAGGTGAGATCGAACATGCGGTTACTGCCATACCATGATGCATGTTGGTCTGGGCTATAGTAGCGTGGTAGGAGCTCAGATGAGCTCGGGGTAGAGTTTGACCGAGTTGGAATCGGTGTCAGAGTGGCAGGCGAATGATAGTTCGGCACGTTGTAGGTTGACTGCATTTGATTGGCTGAAGACAAAGGTGGGCCAGAGCTCGGAGGAGCTCGGATGGCTTACCGCCATACCATGAGGCAAAATGATCAAGGAAGTGGTAGTGCGGTAGATAGTAGGGTGAGCTCGGGCGAGCTCACCGCCATACCGTGATAGGTATTGTTGAGCTTGGTGGTAACGCAGTATGAGCTCAGATGAGCTCAAAAATTGGTTGATCGAGTTGGACTGATTTGACCGACTGTCAGAAGTGATAGATGAATGAGATGACGACACGTGGCGAGAGCTTTGATATCTGATTGGAAAAGTGTTATTTCTTGATTGCAAATGAGCTACAATATTAAAGATTGGTTGACAAACGTGTCTAGGGCTGATTTAATGAGTGGGTGGCTTGATGCATCTGCATGGTTGGTGCAAATTATTAGTGAAGTATGGAGCCTTGCAGATAGGATAGTTAATATCTTGATGACCATTGCTGATAGGGATGGGAAAGACAGGTTGGCGCATGGAAAAGAGATTATGTAATCTTGTGTGCTATTCATAGAAGAGATAGCGATTATAGAGAGAGGCTGAGAGTGTTTGAGTTGTTCAATCGTGAACACTTAGACTCTTGGATCTCGTAAGATGTGAACTTGTGAAGCCCGAGTGGCTGGGTTGGCCGTGAGGATGGCTATGACAGTCTTTTTTAAGGAGTTGAAGGGAATCTACACAGTATGTCATAAGGACATTGTAACTGTGTGATGATTCTGATTTGTGTTGTTGGTATTCTTTCTCCAGATGAACAAGATGTAATATTCTAAAGAGCATAGCTCTAGTTTTGTATTGTAACCATTTTAGTTACTGAATAATACAAGTGAGATGAATATTTTGGAGGTGAGGTTTTTTACCTGAAAATGTTTTCCCCACATATATTTGTGTGTTCATAGTTTTGTCTTTCAAGGTTATCTATTTATGTTGAATCTATCTTTTGTTTGAATTCACTTCTCTTAGAGGATCAATGGGGGATCAAGTGTGTTTGTTTCTAGTTTATGGCATAGTTGGTTGTGTCTTTATTGTGATTTTGAATTGAAATCACTAAGGCACTACTATCTTAGATGTATATCTTGATGACATAATTGAATATGTATCCCCAACAAGTGGTATCAGAGCTAGTAGCGTGTTTTTCTTGATACCAAAAAGTGTTATCAAAGTATATTTGAAGGAGGTCGAGGCTTGATGATACCAACCAGTGGTATCAAAGTCTTCTCTTGGGTGCTGAAGTTTTGGGCATTTCTCTTGTGAATATTTCTTAGCCTAGCAAGCTTGAGGATGTCTGGAGAAATCAGTTGCTGATTGATCCTTCGATGAGTGGTAGTGTGTGCTTCATTGATTCAACACACAATTTGAAAGACGATGGAGATGACTGGAGTTGGTTATGTTGTGGCAACATGATCTAAGGCTCCTATCTCATAGCAATGTTCTTGATGCAAAGGGTGTGAGGTATGTTCATGGTTGTGTTGTAGCAAAGAATTGTGTTCATACTAGGTGTCTATGTGAGAGGCTCCCTAGTGGTATGGACTTGCTTGTATTGTTGATCAGCTATGGAAATGGTGTGCTTGTGTTGGGTGTTTTGACTTAACATTGAAGGAATTTGCTCTATTGCTTTGTTTGCATGGAGGCTATGAAGTGGCCTTGGTGGTGAGCAACTTCTGGATAGCCTAGTTCTCCCTTTTCCTTGTGCATGACTATGGTGTTGGAACTGGTGTAAAATGGACCTATTGTTCCTGTGTGCCTGTGTCTTGCACATGTGTGGTTTCAGATTCATGTCTTTGGCTTTGGAGTTTTTGTGTAGATTTTCCTAAAAAGTCTATGATGCATGTTAATGTAGTTTTTCATTGTTCTAGTTAACCATGATGGCTATGTGCAGACTCTTGAGTCATCCAGATGAACAGTGAATATGGAGGTGCGTGGGTGTTTTAGAAACACTGTGGTTTTGCATGATTAAGGAAAACTTGTGTTTGTGTGGAGTTGTTGTCTACTATTTTCTAGATCCTAGCTTATGGGATGTGACTGGATGATATACATGCAATTCAACATGGTTTGAGGAGGTGTAATGTCTTCTTTGCATGGGAGTGTTGGTATGAGTTTCTCTTTCAACATTGTTGTGGTATGCTTTGATGGTTTCCTAGACTATGGTGCTTGAGTTGTGGACGTTACTGGAAAATCAGACCTGTTGATGATCTGGTGTTTGAGTCATGCTTGTCTACTTTGGTTGTTCTCTTTGATTATCTTAGTTTCACAGTTTCCAGTGCGATGATAGATTTGCGGGTTTTTTATTTGGTTGTATCCACAAGTTGTGCAATGTTATGGGTTGTCCTTACCTACATGATTATTTTGAGACAATTCGGAAGTGGACTGCCTATATCCATGAGGTTGTAACTGTGTGGTGTAGATCTATTAGCTAACCTTGTATGTGGTCACTTGTGCATTGGCGTGGCTTTTTTGAGATGAGAGGAGGAATGGCATTTGAGTACCTGAATAGTCAATAATGGGGACCTGAAGCATATGAATCACGGTGTCATGGAGAGTTGGATACACTGGCTAGTGTAAGTTTTTTGACAATGATGGGGCAGTCGATCATGGTGCTTGGAAAGCTCGGTGTCACAATCTAGTGGGAGCTTTAGTAGTGATTGTGTATTCATCACTTGGTGATGAATGATCTTCTTTGGTGTTGCAGATGCTTATTGGGGACTCTTAGATCTTGTTGCTGCAAAATTTGTTCATTTCTTTCTGCATGGTCACTATTTGAAGATGTGCAACATCTTAGAGCCATGAAGGACCTTGGTAGTCCTTGGCTGAGATGTTGGTGGTGCTTGACAAGTGATGTTGGTTTAGAGTTTGTTTTCTTTATGTCATGGTATACTCTTGCTTGTGCATTAGAGTTTTGGCATATTTCTTTGCTCTTAAAGACCATGGACATTTCACTTGAAGCATGGTATCTCCTAATGGAGATATGTAGATCATGGTGTCATGATAAGTTCCTATTTAGCTAGTTTGGAGCTTTGATAGTGGTCTGGGGTTTCTCCTTGTTTTGAGTATATTGGTCATATGCTGGAGGAATTCATGTTTATTGTAGTGTTGTAGTTTGGAATTAGCATGAGATGACAGGTTGATGGTGCTCATGGATACATGGAGAATAAGGTGAGGCTGGAATTCTTTTGGGAATTTTGTTGTTACACCTGAAAGTCCGAGTAGCTTTCACCTTGGTTGAATGTGAGCTCAACAGAGACCTTGAAGGAGAATGCTCTTGGGTAAGTCACGGTGGCTTGTATATCTTGGAGGAGCATCTCTTCCTTTCTTCTTGGTCTGCTTGGCAATGGTGTCACTTTGAAAGGTATTTTCCCATTATATCTTTCAGTTGTGTGTTATACTTTATCTTTCAGGATATGAATCTTGAGTTGTTTTGAGATTCTGGAGGATTCATAATGGAAGATGGACATCATTGTGTATCTCCTTGTTCTCTTTAGAACTGATAGGAGATTGTTTTTTGGGTGAGTCTGATATTCTTTCAGGTGCTTACATCCATGGTTTTGGTGGATGTTTTTAAGGCTTTTCTTGTGGGATGTGAAGAAGATAATTCTTGTCACTGTTGGCATTTAGAAGTGTATGTAGGATGATGCTACATGTTTTGATTTGCAGTTTCTCTCTAATCTGGTCTTGTTCTTCCTGATTGTCATTTTGATTGTAGATGTGTGTTGCCTTTGTGGTGCTGAGTTGGTCATATTTTGTGGTCATGTGTTGTCACTTGGGTGATGACACGAAGGTACTTGTACTTCTTTCTTCAGTTAGGTTTGGAGGAGTTTGGAAGAACTGTGGAAGACAGTTGAGAGAAAAGTTTCTTGTAGCAGGTTGTTGAAGGTGGTGCAAATTAATGTGTATGTTCCTTGTAATTACATGGTTACATTTATTTATGTAGGGTTTGGTGGACATGGTATTCCTTGATCATGTGTGATGGTGCTTTGTTTGCATTCATCTGGACAGTACTCTTGCAGTGGGAGTACCTAGACGTGTTTGGTCTACGACTATTTGACACAGGGTGCTTGTTTGCTACTAAGATGGGTGGTTTTATGATGGCATGAGTCTGCTGCTAGTTTTCATACCTTTGAGGTATGGGTGGTTGGACAGATTAGCATGAGCTGTGGGTGCTATATTCAACTGCGTGGGTTTGATTAGTTGGATGAGGGCAATCAATTTTATGGTTATTTTTCTAGCTGGTTGGTTTTCTTGATCTGGAGATGGTTTGTTGTTTTGTGCTCACATTGGTGCCTTGTTGTTTGTTTTTGTTTTTCCTTTTTCACCTGAAGGATCAATTGATTTCGTTCTTGAGACTGGTGCATATACACCTAGGCTTGTTCCTTTTCCTATGTTGGATGTATGGAGTTGTAGCCTGAGATGGTGGAAATTTTTTTGAATGTCATTGTTGGGGTCTTGGTTAGAGCATGAGAGAATTGTTGTGGTCCTTGTTCGAGTGTTTGAGGAAGCCTGAAATTCTTCAACAAGTGGGATATTGTTAGGAAATTCTGCCTCAACATTTCTGGACTTTCCCTTGAAGATTTGGCATTTTCTTTCAAAATTCTTCCCACTACCGCAACGGTTTTGACTGGTTTTGGCGGTTATCGCCATACCGCAGGTGGTGGGTCAACTCATTGTAGTAGCACAGTGAGAGCGCCAGTAGTGGCCTTGGCGGTTACCACCATACCGCAGGTGGTGGGTCTGCTCACTGTGGTAGCATGATGAGACCATCGACGGTGGCCTTGGTGGTTACTACCATACTGCAAGTGGTGTGTCTGCTCACTGTGGTAGCGCAGTGAGACTGCTAGTGGTGGTCTTGGTGGTTACCACCATACCATAGGTAGTGGGTCCTCTCATCGAGGTAGTGCGGTGAGACCACCTACGGTTGGGTCTGGTGTTTATCACCATACTGTGGCTAGTGTAATGGCTAACCATGGTGGTCGTGGTAAGACTGCCAGCGGTCTAGTTGGCAGTTACTGCCATAGTGCGATGGGAAAAGCCAATCCCAGTAGTAGCGCGATGGAGTCTGAAGGCGAGCTTGAACAAGTGGTTACCTCCATACCATGATGCGTATTGGTCTAGGCTGTGGTAGCATGGTAGGAGCTCAGATTAACTCAAGGTAGAGTTTGATCGAGTTGGACTCGGTGTTAGAGCAGCAGGTGAATGACAGTTTGGCACGTGGTAGGTTCAGTGCATCTAATTGGCCGAAGACAAAGGTGGGCTAGATCTTGGAGGAGCTCAGATGGCTTACCGCCATACCACAAGGTGAAATAGTCATGGCAGCGGTAGTGCAATAGATGGTAGGGTGAGCTCGGGCTAGCTCACCACCATACCATGATAGGTATTGTTGAGCTCGGTAGTAATACGGTATGAGCTTAGATGAGCTCAAAATTTGGTTGACCAAGTTGGACCGGTTTGACCGTCTATCAAAAGAGATAGATGAATGAGATGGCAACACATGGTGAGAGCTCTGAGATCTGATTCACAAAGTGTTATTTCTTGATTATGAATGAGTCGTAGTATTAAAGGTTGGTTGATGGACGTGTTTGTGGCTGATTTAATGAGTGGGTGGCTCGATGCATCTGCATGGTCGGTGCACGTTATCAGTGAAATATGGAGCCTTGTAGATAGGATAGTTAATATCTTGATGACCGTTGTTGATAGGTATGGGTAGGACAGGTTGGTGCATGGAAAAGAGATTATGTAATCTCGTGTGTTTTTCATAGAAGAGAGATATTATAGAGAGAGGTTGAGAGTGTTCAAGCGGTTCAACTGTGAACAATTAGACTCTCAGATCTAGTAAGATGTGAACCTGTGGAGGCTGAGTGGCTAGGCTGGCCATGAAGCTAGCTATGACAGTCTTTTATGAGGAGTTGAAGGGAATCTACACGGTATGTCATAAGGACATTGTAACTGTGTGATGATTTTGATTTGTGTTGCTAGTATTCTTTCTCCTGATGAACAAGATGTAATATCCTGAAGATCATAGCTCTGGTTTTGTATTGTAACCATTTTAGCTACTGAATAATACAAGCGAGCTGAATGTTTTGGAGGTGGGGTTTTTTACTTGAAAAGGTTTTCCCCATGTATAATTGTGTGGTCATATTTTTGTCTTTCATGGTTATCTATTTATGTTGAATCTGTCTTTTGTTTGTATTCACTTCTCTTAGAGGATCAATGGGGGATCAACTGTGCTTCTTTCTGGTTTAGGGCATATTTGGTTGTGTCTTTGTTGTGATTTGAATTGAAATCACTAAGGCACTATTGTTTTAGATGTCTATCTTGATGATAGAATCGAATCTGTATCCCCAACATAAGGCACCACTCTTTGATGGATAAAATTATTCATTTTGAAAAGTAATTATTGAAGAATATTTGATGGCCATAGGATTTGAGTTTCGCTACTCAATTATGGATGAATATGATATTCCTGAAAGTTCTCAAGGAGATCAGGCCACAAAGAAGGCTTGTGAAAATAATGCTAAGGAAATGAGTGCTATTTTATGTGGTTTATCTAACTTTGAGTTTTTGAAGATAATACATTGTAGGACAAAAAAGGAAGTAAGGGATAAATTACACAACTATGAAGGCAATGCCAATGTTAAAGAAGAAAACCTTAAAATTCATCAAGGTTTATTTGAAAGTCTAAAAATGAAGTAGAAAACATTGTCGCATTCCTGCTTCGGGTTGATGAGGTTGTCAACTCTATTAGAGGTCATGGTGAAGAATTTAAAGATGGTATGTCTATTAAGAAGGTACTCAAATCACTTCCTAAAAAAAATGATGCAAAGGTTTATGTTTTTGGAAAAGCTAAAAATTTGAATACACTAGCTATGGATGAGTTGCATGAAATCTTAACTACCTATGAGATGAGGATTGATAGTAAAAATTATACAAGGAAAGTGTTGGCATATGGCTTCTAGTTTTGTAATTGGTGGCAACCTAAATCATTGATCCGGTCCATAATTTAGTATTGGTTCATACTAGCAGAACAAAATGAAGAATAGGGTATCCGATTAAAGGTAAAGATGATGGTCTGTATACTTCACTGGGATATTATTTTGAGTTGTGGATCTCCAAGAAAGTTATGTTGATTTTTGTACTAGATTATTCAATAAATATCGAGGTGCGCATTCACTATTGTATGATCTAGGAGATCCGGTAAATTTATTTTTCTGGTTATCTATGCTAGAAGGTTGACTTGGAAAATATAGTCGTTGCGGATGTTTAAGGAGTAATTGGTTAAAAAAATTTGTGTTCGAGCATGTTTATTTGGTTCCTTACTATGCTATGAAAAACTATGGGTGGTGCACATAAAGAATTAGTTGTGGTTTTTGATGACCATTGAAAAGTATTCTATGTTTTGTTAAATCCAACTTATGAATGATCAAATCCTTTATAGCAGATATATATGAGATCGGTTATATCATTTTAAATAAGAGAATGTGTGTGTTGTGAAGTATACTAGTGTGTGATGAAAATCATATTACTATGTGCTGTGAGATTCATAAGGATAAGGGTGTGAATTTATCTATGTATGGATTTGTGATACGCAAAGCAGAGTAGAGCGAAGAGAAGAATTAGACAAAAGGTCCAAAATATGATCTATGAACCTAACTGAAATTGTAACCTGGCATAAGTAGATGCTATTAGTTCAGTTCAATCTTTCAGATGGTCTTAATTTGAACATTTTGTAAGGTATAGAGCCTTTCTATTTTGAGTAGTGAACCTGAATGCAAGTGCATTCCATTTTTGTAAAACTTATATGAGTACTCAAATTGTGGATTGACCTCCATTGTGGTTTTTCCCCTAACAGAGTTTCCATGTAAAAATCCTTGTGTTATGGTTTTTTGGATGATTAATTTGTATGTTTGCATCTTTCCTTTAGTTTAATGTTGAAATGGTTTAAATATCAGTTTAATAAAGTTCATATTTGCAGAACACGGATTCACCCCCCCTCTCAATGTTCCCTTGAGTCCAACAATTGGTAACAGAGCCTAGTTCCTATAAATAATTTTAGCAGCTTGAGGTGGATCTTGGAGTGTAATGAACTCTAGTATTCTTCAATAATAGATTTTGGTGGCACTTGGTGATCTTGATCAGTCTAAACCAAAAGTCTAGGAATTAAATGAAAATCTTAAAGATGCTAAGAAATTCATTCATTCATTAAAGGATCAGATTGTAAAATCCAGGGTAAAGAGGAAGGATCTTTGTGATCAGATTAAACAGAATGAGAGTGAAAGCATGGATGATTCCCACTTGAATCAAACCTTGAAGGAAATAACTCAATAATGTGAAAATCTATCCATACACAATGCTACCCTAAAGCATGAGATGGAATCTATGGTGATGATGTTGGCTAAAGAAATTGAGGAAAGGAAGAAGAATGAGGAGAATCTTGCTCAGTCCTTAAAATAAATATCGGATGAATGTAGAAGAATAAATGGAGAATTCATTTAGTTAGAAAATGAACTACAACAATCTAGAAACAATGAAGAAGAACTTGAAAAACAGATCATTATTCTTAGGGATGAACTTGCTACTGCAAATGAATACAAGGAGAAGTTTAAGATTATCTTAGTTAAGCTTGATGAGCTGACTCAAAGTCAGAAGAGTGGAAAAGACAAGTGAGGTCTTGGATATGAGAAAGGAGAAAGTTTTGGATCTAGACACATAAATTTCAAGCAAGGAAATCAGATGAACAAAGGTGGAAGGTATCTGGTAAGATAATCTAATACTCAAAATTTTAATGGATACTATTTTTCTTACAATAAATTTGGTCATATGGCTAATCAATGTAGAATTAAAATTAAATCAAGTGATTCATCATTCTTTGGTCAGTGTTTCAATTGCAGTAAGTTTGGTCATAAATAAATTGAATGTAGAACTATGTCAAACAACTCTATTATTAGAAGGAATATTTAATGTTACGCCTATGGAAGATTTGGGCATATTGCTAATCAATGCAAATAAAGGAGTAATCAATGGAATGATTGGTCTCGAAAAGGAAATATTATATGCTACAATTACAAAATTTTGTAGAAACAAAAATGTGGGTAAAAGAGGTCTAGTATACAAAGGCATAAACTCATAGAAAGACGATAAAGGAAAAGGGAAAGTGACTGTGGATGAAATAAGAGATCGAATTTGATGTTGGAAATGGTTCTGCATCGGAACCTTCTTTCAGTAATTCCTCTGGAAATTGATCTCAGGCCATTGGCCTAGGGGGGTTTCTAAAAAAAAACCCTTTTTCCCCTATTCGTAAGTTGGTACCGGATCGTGAAAATATTTTCAAAAGTTGTATTAATGATCTAGAGATGTTCTGAAAAAAATTTACAAGGAAATTCAAGAAATTGAAGATGTGCAAAAGTATTTTTCTCATGTTGCATGAGAAAGCAGGGTATCTAGAATGCCTAGGGAAAAGGCATTTATTACAAGTGTGTGAGATATATAAGGAAAGTTGTAACCCTCATTTTTCACTTTACATTAAAGAAGAGGAGGAAAGTGCTTTCAAGCTTTGCAACAGAATTTTGGAGTGAAGAAAAATTTGGTGGCGAATCTCAAAATCCATTAGGTATTTCAGTTGTTTTTGGAATTTCCATATAATATGGCATGTGGTTGTATGGAAGGAAAAATGAAAAAAAATCAAAGGGTCAATCAATTTAGATGAATTCAATAGTGAGAAGATTAGGGCCATATGAAATCTCTTATTGCCCGATGAATTGAAATGGGTGAGAGAAGCCAAACAAAAGAATTTGGACATTTGGAATCAGTTTCCCTATTTTGAGAACACAAAAATCTTTAAATTCATTTTGAGAAGATTGAATAATGACACTTTGATTCTGGACAAACCCTACATCATTTCAAAAGAAGTAATTGAAAATTTAACTAGATTATGCAAAATTGGGGTATACCGAGAAAGAAATCCATCTAAAATAAAGAAGTTGAAACCATAATCGGAGTTATTGGAGATCAAAGGGCACTGATAATCTCAACAACCAAAAACCATATGACAAGGTACATTGCTTATGGAGTATCATATAAAATCTTTTTCAGAAATAGAGAAGGAGAAACTTTGATAGGTGCAGTTTACATCTCTCACAAAATGATAATGGAAGGACATGACGTTGACCTATGCAGACTGCTAAAGGATCAATTGATGGAGAATGTGCAATTAAAAAAAATAGATAGATTACTCTTTTAGGTTTGGTACTCTGTTCATATGCCTAGTAATGTACTTTCTGAATTGTTTACCGATGAACAAAAATGTGGTGTGGAAAGTAAATGAACCAGTGTTGAAACAAATCGGCACACACTTTAAAAATTTGGCAAACTGTGATCAAGCATATGAAAGTTTCTTTAAGATTTTGCTAGGAAAGTTTGGCTCAGTTGGTACTTCTCTTCCGGTAAAAGAACTTGAAGTTGGTTCCTCCTCCGGTGGGATGGAGATAAATAATAAAGGAGAAAAATAAACTATTGTTTGTGGGTATGTGCATGATCATCATGGAAAAAACACTCCCTTAAGTGGCAATGAAAATTTAGAAAATCAAAGTTAGGCAACTTGATGTAAAAATTTGAATAATTTATCTCTATTATTTCAAAAATATGTAAGAATAGAATATGTAGAAAATTGAATGTAGTTTCTAAACTACTATGTTTATTCTATTTTAAAAAAATATATTTGGTGAAATATTGAAATTTCAATGCAGTAGTACTTAAATTTAAGTGAAAAAATAAGATGTAGGTGTCTGTCTGACCACCCTAACCACAATAAAATGATATTATTTTTTTATAATATTTTAGATATAAGTAGAGGACTCATGTCCCGATGTGATGCATACTTTTTTGTAATTTTTTTTAATTAAATAATTAATTATGAATTTTATATTACAAATTTTAAAAAATATAAAAACCCATATGTCTGACCACCTTAACTTGGTCAAAACTTCATGAAAATCATTTTTTGTTTTAATCTTATAGTATGGAAAGCATAAAATGTGGCGCATGTTTTGGATTCAAAAAATGTGATACCATTTGAAAGTTATAGATGTTTTTCAATCATCCGATCAATCAGGACTTTAGTCATAATTCAAATAGAAAATGAATAATAATTATTTATTAAATTTAAAGTAAAGCATAATTTATATTGGAGGAAATATGGGAATCTCCTTTAAAAACCCTTTTCATTTCATCATTTTTGGGTAAAAAAAAAGTCATTAGCCACATGGGCCATCATATCACTTACATATCACCACTTTTTGGCCCATCATGATCTTGCACATACCCTTGTACTCCTCTGAAATGCAAGATTCCAAAAATTGAAGGGAAAGGAAAGGAACAGTAGATTGTGGATATACGAGATGAGGAATCCGATCAGGAAAATAAGGACTCCCAAGGAAAAGAACTTGAATTAGCTGAACTAGAAAAAGAGAAGGAAATGACAGAAGCAAGTGAAGAATAAGATGACTTAACAAAAGATAAAGTACTGCAGCTTGTTCATGGGGAAAGTGGAATGCAAAAAATTTCTAGGTTATGGTCTATCAAACCCACATATGATCAAGATATGATTTTGAGTGTTTTGAGTGCTCATGTTGTGCACACTTAGATCAAGTTTGAGAGTTTGCAGAATATTTTTCCAAAAGAAATGATTGAATGCATTAAGGAAACTATGGACTCTGAGTCTCAAAACAAAGAAGAATGTGAAGTAATCTTACATTTGTAGGAGCAGTTCAAGCTATCACTTACCAGGTTGAAAAGAAAATGAATGAGCTGAGGAAATGCATAAGTGCAACAAATAAAATCTACAACTATTGCATCCATTGGCCTCATGCAATGGGAAAATACAAAGAGAATTTGGAGAAAATTGAAAAAAAAAAATGGGATTGGTAATTTTTTTGATATGTTTTAGGATCAGGATGGTACAATCAAGAAAAGGATTCAAGAACTACAGTCTGAGAACATAAAAGTTCAATTCACTAAAAACACACTCGTGGATACTTTTTGGAAAGTGAAGGACCTAATTGAATGTAGATTGGAACAAGTGGTTGAGATATTAGGGAAAGGTGAAAAATTAGAGGATGCGATCACAATCTTGGAATCCCTCACTAAGATTGTCTACAAGACATCTAAGAATAAAAACATGATCAAAATCATTGGGATTGCAATATAAGTTTGGAAGAAATTTCTTTTGGAGATGAAAGAAAATCACAAGATAATTTTCTAACTCAAGTTGTAGTTTCTCTTTTCAAAATTTTGAATCAATTTTGAAGTTTTGATTATATTTCAAAAGGGGAGATTGACCACTTGTTTTTTTATTTTTGGCATAAGGCTTCTATTTTTGTCATTGATTTCAAAGGGTGAGAGTAGAGAGAAGTGAAAATTTCCTTATCAATCTCAGGGAGAGCTATGTTTTGAAATTCTGAATTTTGGGAGTGTACTCATATTGGTTTTTGACACTTAGTCATTTTTCACTAAATGTTGCCATCAATTCCAAAGGGGGAGATTGTTGGAATATGGATTCTAGAGTTGTCATTGATTCTAACCTAAGTCATTGATCCAGTCGACAATTTAGTATTGGTTCATATCGACAAAACAAAATTAAGAACATGGTATCTGGTTAAAGGTAAAGATGGTAATCTGTATACTTCATCGGGCTATTATTTTGAGTTGGAGATCTTAGAGAAAGGTATGTTGATGTTCGCACTACCTTATTCAAGAAGTATCGAGGTGCGCATTGACTAGTGTACGATCTAGGAGATCTAGTGCATTGATTTTTTGGTTATCTATGCCAGAAGGCTGACTTGGAAATATAGCCATTCTGGATGTTTAAGGAGTAACTGGTTAAATGTTTTTGAATTTGAACATGTTTATTTGGGTCTTCGCTATGCTATGATTTACTATGGGTGGTGCACATAAAAAATTAGTTATGGTTTTAGCTGACCGTTGAAAAGTATTCTATGTTTTGTTAAAGCCGACTTATGAATGATCAAATCCTTGATAGCAGATATATATATGAGATCGATTGTATTATTTTATATAAGAGAATGTGTGTGATACAAAGTATATTAGTGTGTGATGAAAATTATATTAGTGTGTGATGTGAATTATATTAGTGTATGGTGCAAAATTCAGAAGGATAAGGGTGTGGATTTATCTATGTATGGATTTTTGATACGTAGAGCAAAGTAGAGCAAAGAAAAGCGAAGAAAAGAATCAGATAGAAGGTCTGGAATCTGATCTATGAGCCTAACCAAAACTATAACATGGAATAATTAGATGCTATTACTTTAGTTCAATCTTTCAAATGGTCTTAATTTGAAAATTTTGTAAGGCAGTGAGCCTTTCTATTTTGAGCAGTGATCTCTAGGCAGTGAGCCTAAATGCACAACAAACCTTTACTAATAATCTTAGAAAATTTATTGTTCTCAAGACTCAAAACACCTTTACCAGTAATCTTAGAAACTTTATTGTTACCAAGAGTTACAAACCCTCCATTAAACCTCTTGAAATCGAGGGTTTGTAACTCTTGGTAACAATAATGTTTCTAGGATTACTGGTAAAGGTATTTTGAGTCTTGATGGTAGAAAGACAAAAAATCATGATGTTTTGTATGTAGAAGGTTTGAACCATAATATTCTAAGCATAATTCAAATGTATGATAAATCATACAAGCTCTCATTCATTGCTAAAGTTTGTGAAATCAAGAAATATAATTCTAGTGAGTTAATTGAAAAAGGAAGAAGGATTGATAGTGATATATATCATCTCAATGAGTTGAATGGAAAAAAATACTTTTCTATAGAAAGAGAAGAGAGTTGACTCTAGAATAGAAGATTGGGACACATCAACTTTGATGATATTATGAGGATCAACTCAAAAGGAATGGCCAAAGATATGCCAAAGATCAAGAAACCTCAATATACTAGCTATAAACTATATTATAAGGGAAAACAAAAAAAGTCCAAATCTCCTAATAAGGAATACGCTACAACAAAGTCATTATATTTGATTCATACGGATCTATGCAGACCAATGAGGCAAAAGAGTTTTCAAGTTAATAGGTATTTCATGATGATTATTGATGATTATTCTAGAATGACTTGGTTTACTTTTCTAAAATAAAAATCGAAAGATTTTGAGAAGCTTAAGGCGATCGGTTGGCTAAATATTTCCTATTGTAGGAGGTTGGTCATGAGGTCTAGTCTTCCCCACCCCTCTATTACCAGAGGGCATGTCGTGTCAGTGCCACCGGTCACATTAAAAAATTTACCAGGTGCACTACAATTTATAGGGGGTCATGCTACCTGATTCTTGCAATCTAAGTAAAAGTAAAAGAGGTATTCAAGTCAATGGTTGAGAATAAAACTAGAATAACAATCAAATTTTTGAGATCAGAAAGGGGTGAAGAATTCACTTCTGAAATGTATGATGAATTTTTTGAGGAGCATGGGATTTGGAGGAAATTTTCTACTCCTAGGACTTCACAACAAAATGGAGTTGCAAAAAGGAAGAATTGGACTATAGAAGAGATAGCCAAAACAATGTTGAGTCAAGCAAGTTTATCAAATATATATTATAGAGAAGCAACTTAGACTACAATGCATATTTTAAATAGATCTCAAATCAGACCAAGGACTCATAAAAAAATATATGAATTATGGAGAGGAAGACTGATTTCAATTAGACATCTTAAGATATTTGGAAGTAAGTGCAATATCAAAAGGGATGAAGAACACTTGGGTAAGTTTGATTCTAGATATGATGAAGATATTTTTCTTGATTACTCTATGACAAGTAAGACATATATAGATATTATAGTAAAATATTGAAAAGGATTTTTAAAATTATAAATGTAAGTATTGATGAGATAATACAATCTATTAATCTTTTGGAAGTAGAAGATGATGAAGGACCTATTTGTGATAGTGTTGAAGCCTCAAAAGTTGATTATGAGAATGTTTTTATAAATAATCTGGCAAGGTATGTACAAAAGAATCATTCTAAAGATAAAATTATTGGAGATAAGAATAGTGGAGTGCAGGCATGGAGAAGAATCAAGAAATCAATTGAGTAGGTACACATTGCATTATTATAAAAAATTGAACCAAGATCTTATATGGAAGCAAGCAAAGAGAAAGGATGGATAGACACTACGGTGGAAGAAATGACTCAAATAAAGAAAAATGATACTTGGGAATTGGTTCCAAGGCCTAAATGAAAGGATTTTATTGGTACCAAGTGGGTCCTTAGATACAAGTTGAATTAAGATGGATAAGTCATCCAAAATAAGACCAAACTTGTGTATAAAGGATATGATCAAGTTGAATGAATCTATTTTGAGGAGGCATTTATTCAATAGCAAGATTGGAAGTAATCAAAATGTTTTTAGCCTTATCAACATTCAAGAAATTCAAGATGTATCAGATGGATGTGAAGTAAGAATTTTTTAATGCAAAATTAGAAGAAGTCTACATTTAGAAATAAGAAGGGATTCAATGTTCAGATAATCCATATTGTGTGTAGACTGAAGAAGGCACTTTATGGAATTGTAACGCCCCGCCATGGAACCTAGGAAACGTTATGTTAGTAACACAAAACTTCTGAATATTTTTTTTTAAAACACTAATAATAACATGAGATCAAAAAACTAACATGAACGTTCTAGGGCTCGATAAATACACTACTAAAATAAATAAACATCACAACACAACAAGAACTAATTATATATCCTGACAAGAGAATAATCATAGATATATTTATTACATCAATAGTTATATTACAAGTTCGTTTACAATAGACACAATTGTGACAAATATCGATACTTCACAAGTAATAATACCATGACACCTCATGATACATCATGAGAGAGTACCAAATAAAATAAGATCAAGAATAGATGATGACCATGTCCATGAACTCATCCAAAGATCCAATCATCGTGAACATAGTGTATCCAGGATTCTACCAAGAAAAAACATGTCTTGAACATTATTACCTGCACAAAACCCAATGGAAGATGTGGCACATTCCTACCAACCGTGTGGAACTCAAAATCCCACCCTCTGTGCTAGGAGATAGAAAAGGTCCTCAAGTCGAAACAAACAACATGAAGAAACATCACACAAAACATGGTCAACATACATAATCTCTTAAGAATAAGACAAAAGACATACTCTTAGAGGCAACTCACAATCTGAAGTAACTCAGTACAAGAGAACAAAAAAGTGTACAAGGATAAGAGTGTCAACACACAAGCTCGACATGGGTTTCACTTCTGGGTCCGGCCCCTAATGGAAGCCACTCCTCTTAAAGTACAACTTCTCAATATAACTCAACAATAAGCCAATATGAATGCAAGACATAACTTATTTTCACATAGACTCAAGATAGATGAGTACATACCAAGACATATATAACTTGATAAACCATAAAGCATGCATGGAAAGTCACCCATAAAAATCATATTTCCATGTCATGGAATATAAATGAACTAAATGATATCATAAGAACACTAAATGTGCATGACCCACATATTCACATTGATCTCAAGACAAAGAACCTTCAAAATAACATGCCATGCTTTATCCCAATCAAAAGACAATTCCAAGCCTTTGGAAGTCTATACTCATAAGGCTAGATGATATCTAAATCAGGTATTTGTTCATTTCCCATACCATCCATCAAACCATATAATATGGTTAAAATAAAAACATAATATTTCCATTATACTAAAGTTCCAAAAATAATATAATAAAGTACATATGTATCCTATACGAGGATCCCATCATTCAATGATCAGTTCAAGCAAGAGTAGAATAGATTCATTAGCTTAACAATTCTTCTTCTGTATTATTCAAATATATATTTAACTTAACAATTATAAATTTCAATGAGAAGTCTCATTTAAATACATTAAACACTCATTGGTCAAAAGACTATTTAACTCACCAACCTACAATTGGTAAACTTGAGCATTTAAAGTTCCAAAAATTAAAATCTTACCAATTCATTGTAATGTTAAAAGGAAAATCATTGTTGCAAATCTATCATCACCAAGGTGATACAATTAATATGTCATTAAAAATTAAAAGAAACTTAAATAAAGTCTAAAATATCCAAGTGCCCATTTCGTTGTTTGAAAATTAACCAAGTATACTAAATTACTAATTAAACATATTTGTTTATTATCAATATTATCTAATTTTATATTTTAGGTACCGTATACTTAATGTTTAAAAATAATAATATTACAAAGAGACTTTCATTCTCTTCCCATGTAAATACCTTTATTTCAAATGACCACAAGAAATCCTAATATTAGAGTTACGAATTCACTATGGCACTTTTAGCTACAGTATCAAGAGAGTAACCACAACTCCTATTACGTAAGTAAGAAAACAACACTTATACCTTTATTAACTATTCCTCTCATCCTAACTCGTATAAAGTGATAAGTATTAAGATGGACTGCAACCAAGGCAGTCAATGGTAAAAAACTCAACCGAAATACATGAGTCGGCCACACTGAATTCACAAATACACAATATCACGTGGTATAGTTTTCATCATAGTTTCTGACAGTTTCAAGAAATAAGAACCATTCCCTTACCCATTCATTCTAACCATCAGCATACAAACCTCCATTCTTATTAAGATTTAAAATACGATTATACAAGGAAAGTGCATGCGGCGAGTTTGGTGAACACTTCCCCTTCTATTAACACGCATGCAGAGGCTTCCTAACCCTAGACGAAGAAATTAAACAACATTAAAAGATTATATAAAGAGAAGATCAAAGAGTGGAGGTCGAGATTCAGACCTGACCATACAATGTGCACAAGCTAAGCGTAACTGGATTGGATAAACTTCTTTCTTTTGAGCTCGATAATCTACAGGAAAATTGATGGCTCAATAATCTAAATCCTACCTGAAGTTGATTGAGATTACGCAAGAACAAGATTAAGACCAAAATAAAAGAATTCCATTGGCATGCAACAGACCATGCAGTGGTTGAATACAGGGTAGAACCAAACTAAACCATGACAGTTGACGATACCAACTTTTATAGATGAAAAATACACTGCTAAAGGTTAGAGCAGAAGGAAACCATCTTTAAGACGTGCCTTAGAGACATATCAACGCATGTAGCCATAAGATAAACCAACGAAGTCCAATTAAAATGAAATAACGAGAATAAAACAGTCAAATCATACATATACCTTTGAATTAGTTTTCAATAGAACGAAATGATAGGAATATATATGCGGAGAAAGGAAGAATATAAACCACAATATACTAAGAACTTTAATTCCTCTATAGCTATCGATGTTAAAACAAAAAATTCTATATGTGGTTATGAATAATATCAGGGAGATGTTGTGAGTCTATACAGCCTATCCTGATTAGGTATAGCCACTGTGTCCAGCAGCGAAAGGAAACGAGATATTCATCATAACAAAGACCACATCAAATTTGACAAAGCCCGCAGATCCCATCCTCTAGCCACAATTGAGTAGCAAAGGCCTACACCATTGAACATACAAGTCAAGCAAAAGAAACAAGATAACTTTCAAGCAAAAACGTCTATTTTGGTTTTTTTTTTTAATTTAAAGATAACCAGTGAACCATTGAGGTAGCTCACAACAAAATTTAAAGTATACCAGGCAACCAAGGCTACAAGATAAACATGCAAACACTTGCAAATAATGGAAATTAATCAGCACACTACAGTCATAGATAGGCACAATAATTTTCTATTTTTCTATCAATGATGCCAAGAACGAGGCAAGTAATAGAGCCACAACTACACTACTTAAGGAAATTTGGGCAACGGTTGCAAGAACAGTGAATTGAGGATTCACAAGAAGCCATTCGATACCCTACATTTAAGGAAAAGGTATGGCTAATGTAAATAAAACATCATTGGATCTGTAAATTATAGTCACCTACCTCTAAGATGGACTTAGGATAAAAATCAGAAAGAGAAAATGATTGAATTTGGAATTCAAAACAACCAATAACTGGGTCTTTTCGAGTACAAGAGAATCAATGAGTAAAAACTACGTTGTGTTCTACATTCACTACCGTACAATACAAACATTCCAGCATAAATGAAAAATCCAGATCCTGCAAAGATGATTCAACGCACACCATTTCTGGAAGAATACATAAATCCATAACTAGATCTACAACATTTTCCATTTTTTTTATATATTTATCTCAATATATTTCCATAAAAATTGATATTAATGTTTAAGTTTTCTATTGTACATGCAGGTACCAAGGCAAGAGTTTTGCAGCATATTACCATCTAAATTACACAACCCATTTTGCATATGACAAATCAAGATTCAATCAAGAAATTTGCAAGGAGAAAATCTGAAACACTTTCCTTGCCGCAAAGCTAAAACCTCAAAAATTGAATCCATCTTTTTTTTTTTTTGAAAATCCAATTCCCACATACAACTTTTAGATTGCATGCAATTTTTACTCAGCCAGTTTCAACTTTTCAGACATCAAGTTCAAAACAAGATATTTCAAAACTTTTAAATCACAACTCATTGTTTTAATTTTTTTTTTCAAAAATATCTAAATTGCACAATTAAATCAATTACAAATAATTAACTTTGTGCAAACAATATATTTCAATATTTCACTTTCAATTCCTCAATAGTCTAAAATAACTTTTCAATTTAAATATTGTAATTCATCATTAATCAATATTACCACTAATTCAATCATTAAATAATTTAAACAACCATTATAAAACAAGACAACATGTGACGACCAATGAACATTACAATGAATGAACGCCAACAAAAAATAAGGGTGACAAACTAATACTCTCTCTTTTCATAATGACGGTTCACGATCTAGGACAAGTCTAACTCCCTTCAATGATTCCATTGGGCCATGGCACACTCAGACCTAACAAGCAGGTGGAGTCGATGCCTGTACCTAAAAATTGCATCACACTACACATTCAACTGAAACAACATATATAACAATAAATACACCATGAACAAGAATCATAACATAACAAGGAACTCATGGATTAGTACTAATAAAATGTCTCCTTCACTGAACTAATGTAAGAAATAGAATCTAAAATCATTCACATCATAGCACCATCATAAACATTACAAAATCTCATATGTCATCATAATGATGTCGTCTTACAAAAGTTAACAAAACATCATAACATAAATGATATCATCTACTAAGTTTCACAACTGAGCACGTAATCCAAGACATAATGCATCAAAGTAACATAGTCTCAAAAAAATCTAACAAATATCAACAACTCAAAACAACTATAATAAATGTGTCATCAGGAGGGTCACTACATCTTCCCCCCCTAGGGTAAGGCTTACTCCTAGAAGCCTGCGAATTCCCCTAGTGCAAACTCCATACCGTCACACATGATCAATGGTTCCAAAACTGAACCACTTCATATACTAACAAAAAAAAAACAACATCCAATGTCATAGAGCTCTAGGACAAATAAATTTTCAATCCAAAAAATCACATATCCTAGCATATCAAGAATCAAAGCAAAGGAAACAATATTGAAGGCACTTCCTCGGCCTCCAATATCACAAGATATTCATGTGCTCCTGAATCAGTTGCCTGTGCACTTCCAACAACCTTCACATCTCTACCCTGATGTCTTGTTTGACGATGATCAACCACTGCACTAATTCCATGAGTCCTCTCTACATCATTCCTTGTTGGCTCCATAACTGTCGATCTCTGACTAGTTCTAGGTGTGTTCCTCTGAGAACAATGTCTCGCCAAGTGGCCCTACTAACCAAAATTGTAACATCATGTACTTCGATCTAATGCAATCTGTGTGCTCTGAGATGATTGGTTGGAACGATGGATTTGTTCTCGTATCCAACTCTGAATCCTCCTATGTGTAAGATGATCAACCTGGAACCTAAAGACTATTGGGTATAAACTATCAAGAGGAACACCACTTATCCAATTCTCAGACCCCAAACCTCGATAAGAACGATAGGTGGCCAAAGAACATGCTCTCAAAAATGTCCAAGATAAGCCCTGCTAAAGCAAAAATATTTCTCCTAGGGATCCTTTCCCTTTCCCTAAATACCTGACATCCACCATCCTGTCTAGAGCCAAGCCAGGTAAGAATCTCCCCAAGCATAGAACGTAACTATTAACCCAGGTGATTCTCACGATCATTCTCATTGGGAACATATAAAATTAGGGTTTTGATGATTGATGCCATAACTACCTCTTCTAGGCATCCTATACACACCATCCAAGAAATAAGTCAGAACCAAAAGGAGAAATTAACTTACAGAAACTCATGAATAATACACAATACCCATGATTTATCATGCATAAAACATATACACACCAACAAACAACATTGAGAATCGCAACATAAGGCCACACAAGGGTCCATTTGGACATTGGGAAGTAGCATACAAAACCATGATACAAGAATCCATGAACCAAGAGAAAATAACCATTTTAAACAAATCAACATCAAATAAGTGGCTTGATGGTTGTAGGTCATTCATAAAGTGATACCATTCAAACAAGACCACAATGACTTGTCTCTTTTTGTATAAGTTGATTATCCTCCAAGATATAGTCATCACACATAGGTGAGTAGTGGATTCTAGCTGCATAACAGCCTTACACACCCCCATCCTCAACATTTCATGCATCTACTTCCTAGTACACACTCACCAAGTCCACCTCATACGTCCTTGGAGAGGAAATTACAATATGACACATAGCCGACATTGAAAATAACAAAGATAACAAGCTTAGCCACCAAGTGCATAAAGATGAGAAAATTAAAGTTTAATTCCAAAAATAAGGCAATAAATGTGCACAATATCAACATTAACTCAAATATATAAACACTAGGGTTATAAGCAGATAAGATCACAAGTTGTGGCTAAACCTTCACAATAAAGTATAAATAAAGTGTTGACCCTCACAATCAACTGAAAAATCATCAATAATTGAAAATAAAAATCACAATCTTTAAAATTGCACTATACAACACTTTGTGACTAGATACTAGGCACCAACAAGGAAGGAGGAAACAACGTCTATCTAGAATAATAATAACCCACATATGATGTGGAATGATCATGCCATCCACATGACCCAGAGTGTATCCACGACTATCAAAATGTCATCACTCTACCTGGTCATACGCCAACCAGAGATGTCACGTACTAGTTGCATGCCACATGGAAATGTCTATGTGGGTCTGCTGAGGTAGGCATAGGCATAACACACCCCACATCGTGATAACTCATGGAAAAGACACACGTAGGAACTCATTGTAGCCAAAGGTATACATGGCTCTACCCATATGCTACCTAACTAACACGGTCGAAGCAGCCATGAGGACCCCTCTACAAGTGTTTGAGGCCCCATAATGCTCATCACACAAGTAAGCTAACAAATAAAATATCATAATGTGCCTTTGTTTCTAGGCACGTGGCATCGTGTAACACAACATCATCAACATCACTATGTTATAACATGAGTGGGGTGTGGTATCATACTGCATCATATCGAAATATGTGCAAATATAGTATATCAAAGCATCATCACCAACACTATGTCAGAACATTAGTGCGGTATGGCATCATATCTATCACATCATGTCAGAGCATGTGTAGATTCACTAAATATAAAATGTGATATGATAATATCACTATGGGGCTCTTGAGCTTCACCTCTCATACTGACAAGGTTTACTCTCTATGCTAGATCAACGCCTCTCAGGGTGGTCAAGAACACACTAAAAATTCTATGCTACTATACTCAAATATATGGGGATTAGGTTAACACTTATGGATCAAGTATCCTGAGCCATCATAAGGGAAAGTAGTGGGTATGATTCCTCAGGACTGGTTGAGTTGAGATGCTCTACGCCGCAATATGCATACGCTACACACTCCACCCAAGCAACTTTTGGCTGCTACTATCCCTTCATGGATTGAGGGTCTAGAGAACCAAAAGAAAAAGAACTACTTTTGGTTACACTTATATATAAGTTTCAACCACACATGGGTTGGCCCTCAATCAGGTAAAAAATATGAAAACACACAATTTGGTATAGTAAATCCCACACCAAAGTGTAACTTTTCCCCAAGGATGGGTACCAAGTATCACCATCACATGCACACACAAAACAAGCACGGGGTATTCACAACGCTCAAAACACGACATAGTTACTAGTTCTTTACATTTTCAAGGGGGTACAACTATATAAATAATCCCATAAGAACATAAATCTCTAAAACTTATGGGAAATGTATCATTACTTTCCATCCGTAAACTTATATCAGGTTCCTTCATGCTACCCTTTTCCACAGAGTACATCATGCTAATGTAAAAGTCATGAACATGTGATCACATAGAAATTCCACTAGCATATTTTCAAGTACAACCTAGTGGACTCAAATGTACCCAAAGTACCTAGTATATGAACCTGGTGCTCTGATACCAAGTTGTAATTCCCTGTTGTGGAACCTAGGAAATGTTATATTAGTATCACAAAAATTCTGAATAATTTTTTTGTAAAAAATTAATAATAAAATGAGATCAACAACCTGACATGAATGTTCTAGGGTTCCACAACTACGATACTAAAATAAATAAACATCACAACACAACAAGAACTAAATATATACCCTGACAAGAGAATAACCATCCATAAATTTATTACATCATTAGTTATATTACAAGTTCGTTTACAATAAATGAGATTGTGACAAATATCGATACTTCACAAGTAATAATACCATGAAACCTCATGATACATCATGAGAGAGTACCAAATAAAATAAGATCAAGAATAGATGATGAACACATCCACGAACTCATCCAAAGATCCAATCACCGTTAACATAGTGTATCTAGGATCCTGCCAAGAAAAACATGTCTTGAACATTATTACCTGCAAGGAACCCAATGGAAGATGTGGCATGTTCCTCCCAACCATTTGGAACTCAAAAACCCACCCCCCATGATAGGAGATAGAACAGGTCCTCAAGTCGAAACAGACAACAACAAGAAGCATCAGACAAAACATGGTTGACATAAATGACCTCTTAAGAATAAGACAAAAGACATACTCCTAAAGGAAACTCACAATCACTAATAAATCAATACAAGAGAACAAAAAAGTGTACAAGGACAAGAGTGTCAACACACAAGCTCGGCATGGGTTCTACTTCGGGTTCAACCCCTAAAATAAGCCACTCCTCTTAAAGTACAACCCCTCAGTATAACTCAACAATAAGCCAATATGCATGAAAGACATAACTTCTTTTGACATAGACTCAAGATAGACAAGTACATACCAAGACATATATAACTCAATAAACCATAAAGCATGCATGACAAGTCACCCATGAACAATCACATTTCCATGTCATGGAATATAAATGTACTAAATGATATCATAAGAACACTAAACGTGAATGGCCCACATATTCACATTGATCTCAAGACAAAGAACCTTCAAAATAACATGCCATTTTTAATCCCAATAAAAAGACAATTCCAAGCCTTTGGAAGTCTATAATCATAAGGCTAGATGATATCTAAATCAGGTATTTATTCATTTACCATACCATCCATCAAACCATATAAGATGGTTGAAATCAAAACATAATATTTCCATTCTACTAAAGTTCCAAAAATAATATAATAAAGTACATATGTATCCTATACGAGGATCCCATCATTCAATGATCAGTTCAAGAAAGAGTAGAATATATTCATTAGCTTAAAATGTCTTCCTCTGCATTATTAAAATATAGATTTAACTTAACAATTGGGTAAGTGCACCATCTGTGACACAATTTTGATTCCAAATTACAAAAAAAACCCGTAATAGGCTATACTGCACTCGCCAAATGGCTTTACCATTTGCTGAGTGCTAAATTTTGCACTCTCCAAATGGCTCTAACATTTGGTGAGCACCAAATGGCTTTAATTTTTCAATGAGTGAATAGGTGTGAGTTCTCTTTCTTTTTGCAATGAATTTTGGAATGCATTTTTCTAAACTCTTTTATTTTTGCTTTCTCTTCCAAAGAAACTATATACATGAAATAAAATTCTAAGTATAAGTTTACATTTGCATATGGAAATTTAATTTCTTATACTTTAAGTTATATTACATGTATATAGGTAGGATGTTTGAGAGTGGTTTCAAATCTCTAGGAATTATAATGCAAATTCTAGTTTTTGGAAGATCTTAAAAATTTCAGACTTAGTCAAATTTTAGTAATCAGTAATTCAAATTTTAGTAATCATGAGGTCAAATTTTAGTATTCAGAAAGTTGTATCAAATTTCTCTCTCCTTCTCTCTACTCTCTATCTCTCCACTCCCTCTCTCTCTCCCTTGCTCTATCTCTCTCCCCTCTCTCTCTCTCACACCCCTCTATCTCCTCCCTGCATTTGCCTCCCCCCTCCCCTCTCTACTTCTCTCTATCTCTTCTCTCTCTACATCTCCTTCCCTCTCTACTTATATTTATTCCACTCTCTCTCTCTTTACCTACCTCTCCCTCCATCACTTTGTATCTCACTTATGTCTCCCTCCCTACCTCTTTCCCTCTCTACTCTCTATCTCTCCTCTCCCTCCCTCTACCTACATCTCTCTCTAACTCTTTATCCCTCTCTTCCCCCACTTTCTCTCTAACTCTCTCCTCTATATCTCATAATTATCTCTCCCTCCCTCTCACTCTCCCCTCTCTATCTCACCACTCTCTCTATCTCTCTCTCTCTCTCACACAATCCTCTATCTCCCTTGCTAACACTCCCTCCATCCATCCTTCCCTCTCTACTTCTCTGTATCTCTCCTCTCTCTCCTTCTCTCAACCTCACCCTCCCTCCACTTCTTTTTGTCTCTCCTCCAAATCTCTCTCACTATTCTCCCTCCCTCCCTCCTCCTCTTTCTCTATCTCACCATTCTCTCTCTCTCACTCACACACACACCTCTATCTCCCTACCTCTCCCTCCACTCTCTACTCTTAATCTCTCCTCTCACTTTCCCTCTCTATACATACCTCTCCCTCCATCACTGTCTCTCTCCATCCCTCTCTATCTCACTTATGCCTCCTTACTTACCTCTTTCCCTCTCTACTCTTTATCTCTCCTCTCCCTTCCTCTACCTACCTCTCTCTATATCTCTCCATCCCTCTCTTTCTCTCTCACTCTCTCCTCTCTATCTCACCATTATCTCTATGTCTACTTTCTATCTCACCATTATCTCTATGTCTACTTATCACCATCCTCTCTCTCCTAGTTTCCCTCATTCCCTCTCACTCCCTCCTCTCTAAATCACCATTCTCTCTTTATCCCACTTTCCCTCATTCCCTCTCTATGTCTCACTTATCCCTTTCTACCTCTCCCTCCACTACCTACCACTTTCTCCCCCCTTCCCTCTCTAATCTATTTCTCTCTCTCCCCCTTCCTCTATCCCTTCATTTTCTCTCCTCTCACTCTCTCTCCCTCTCACACACACTCAACTCTATCTCCTACTTTCCTCTCCCACCATCCGTCCACTCTCCACTTCTCTCTATCTATCATCCCTCTCTTTACCCACTTCTCCCTCCATCACTCTATATCTCAAACATTTCTCCCCTCTCTCTCTCTCACACACACACACACCTCTATCTCATCCATAATTATCCCTCCCTCCCCTCTCTAATTTTCTCTATCTCTCATCTCTCTACATCTCCTACCCTCTAAACCTATATTTATCTCCCCTGTCCTTTTTTTCACCTACCTATCCCTTCATCACTTTGTATCTCACCTATGTTACCCTACCTACCTAGGGTTAAGGTATTAAGGATCAAGGGTTGAGGGTTTAATTTATAGGGTAAAGGGTAGAGTGATGAGGGTTGAGGGTTGAGGGTTGATGGTTGATGGTTGAGGGTTGAGGGTTGAGGGTTGAGGGTTGAGGGTTGAGGGTAGAGGTTAGAGGGTAGAGGATAGAGAGAAGAGGGTTTAAGGGTCAAGGGATTAAGGGTTGAGGGTTGAGGGATTAGGGTATAGATTTTACTTGGGTATAAGGGTTTAAGGGTTTAAGGGTTGAGGGTATAGGTTTGAGGGATTAGGGTAGAGAGGGAGGGAGAGACAAAGGGAGAGATGGAGGGAGAAGTGAGATAGAGAGAAGGAGAGAAGAGGAGAGAGGTATAAAGATATATGAGGGTTGAGGAACTAATGTATAGGATAGAGGGTTGAGAATTGAGGGTATAGGATTGATGTTTTAGGGTATTGGGTTGAGGGTAGAGCATAGAGGGTAGAGGGTAGAGGGTAGAGGGTAGAGGATAGAGGGTAGAGGGTAGAGGGTAGAAGGATTAAGGGTTTATGGTTGAGGTTAGAGGGTTTAGGGTATAGGTTTAAGGGTATATGGTTGAAGGATTAGCATTGAGGGTCTAACGTATAAGGTAGAGGGTATAAGGGTTCAGGGTTTAGGGTTCAAGGGTTGAGGATTAAGGGATTAAGGGATTAAGGGTTGAGGGTTGAGGGTTGATAATTTAGGGTTAAGTGTTTAATGGTTTATGGTTTAAGGGATGAGGGTTGAGGGGTATAGGGTTGATGGATTAGGGTTCAAGGTCCAACATATAGGGTACAAGGTATTGCGGTTGAGGTTTTAGGGTTAAGGGTTTAGGATTGAAGGTAGAGGGTTGAGGGATGAGGGTTTAAGGGTTAAGGGTTGAGGGATTAGGGTATAGATTTTAATTGGGTTTAAGGTTTTAAGGGTTGAGGGATTAGGGTTGAGGGTAGAGGGTAGAGGGTTTAGAGGTTTAGGATTTAGGGGTTGAGGGTTGAGGGTTTAGGTTATAGGGTTGAGTGTTCAAGGTTTTAAGGGTTGAGGGTATATGGTTGAGGGATTAGGGAAGAGAATGTGGGATGGAGGGAGGGAGAGATGGAGGGAGAGTCTTGAGAGAGATAGGGATGAAGTAGGAGAGAGATATAGGTTATACAGTTAAGGGTAAAGGGTAGAGGGTTTAAGGGTTTAAGGGTTAAGGGTTTAGGGTTAAGGGGAGAGGGAGAGAGATAGAGTGAGTGAGTAAGTGAGACAGAGAGAGACCTGAGAGAGGGAGAGGGGGTAGGAGGGAGAGCCTTGAGAGAGATAGAGGGTAGAGGGTTAAGGGTATTATGTTTAAGGGTAGAGGAATAAGGGTATAGGGGAGAGACATAGAAGCAGTGAGTGAGTGAGAGAGTCTTGAGAGAGGGAGAGGGCGTAGGAGGAAGAGAATTGAGAGAGAGGGAGAGGGAGAGGGAGTGGGAGAGAGATAGAGGGTAGAGGGTAGAGGTTTTTAAGTGTTTAGGGTTTAGGGTTAAGGGTAGAGAGGGAAATAAGCTAGAGATATTAAGAGAGAGGAGGTAGGGAGGGAGAGAGAAATAGGTATAGAAGGACAAATAGGTAGAGAGAAGTAGATATAAAAATAGAGATAGAAGGAGAGGTAGGGATGGAGAGAGAGGTGAGAAAAAGACAAAGAGAGGTCTAGGTAGATAGAGGTGGGAGGAGATAAAGATAATTAGAGGGTAGAGTGTTTAAGGTTTTAAGGGTTAAGGGTTTAGGGTTTAGAGTTAAGGGTAAAGGAGAGAGAGATATAGGGAGTGAGTGAGTGAGTGAGTGAGTGAGTGAGAGACCCAAGAGAGGGAGATGGGGTAGGAGGGAGAGACTTGAGAGAGTGATAGGGAGGGAGGGAGGGAGGGAGTGATAGAGAGATAAATTTTAGAGGGTTTAAGGGTTTAGGGTTAAGGGTAGAGGGGAGAGAGATAGAGGGATTGAGAGAGAGAGACTTGAGAGAGGGAGAGGGGATAGGAGGGATATTCTTGAGAGAGAGAGAGAGGGAGTGAGTGGGAGAGAGATAGAGGGTAGAGGGTTTAATGGTTTAAGGGTTAACAGTAGAGGGCTAAGGGTAGAGTGGACAAATATAGGAGTGAGTGAGACTTGAGATAGGGAGATGAGGTAGGAGGGAGAGATGTGAGATAGAGAGAGAAAGAGAGAGAGGGACTGGGAGAGAGATAGAGGGTTTTAAGGGTTAAGGGTAGAGGAGAGAGAGATAGAGACTTGAGAGAGGGAGAGGGTGTAGGAGAGAGAGAGAGAGAGAGAGAGAGAGAGAGAGAGAGAGAGAGAGAGAGAGAGAGAGAGAGAGAGAGAGAGAGAGATGAGGGAGGGATATATATGTAGGTAGAGAGAGTTTAGATAGAGATAGAGTAGAGAGTGGAAAGGAGGGAGAAGTTAGAGAGATAATAAGGAAGGTGGATAGATTGAGAGAGGGAGAAAGAGAGAATGTGGTATAGAGGGATAAGTAGGTAGAGAGAAGTAGAGAGGTAAAGAGAGTTGGAGGGAGAGGTAGGTAGAGAGAGTAAATGGAGATATAGAGAAGTGGAGAGGGAAGGAGAGTTGGATGGAGACGTAGGAATCGAGGGAGAGATAAGGATTTAGAGAAAGGTGAGAGAGTGAAATAGAAAGAGAGAGAAAGGTTGGTAAGGAGAGGGAGGGGGATATTAAGGGAAGTAGAGAATGGAGGAGAGAGGGAAGAAGAGGTAGGGAGGGAGAGATAGGTGAGATAGAGAGAGAGGAGGGAGGGAGGGATATTTAAGGAGAGAGAGCTGAGATAGAGAGAAAGAAATTAAAGAGGGAAGGGGGAGAGAGAGGTGATAGAGATAATTAGAGGAGTAATGAGGAAGGTAGATATATTGAGAGACGGAAAGAGAGAGGGAGAGAAAAAGAGGTATATATGGGTAGGCTAGACAAAGAGATGTAGAGTGAATTTTGGTGGAAGAGAGAGAGGAGGGAGGGATAGGTAAATATGGATAGTTGAGATAAATAGAAGGAGAGAGATACAGGTAGAGGGAGGGAAAAGAGAGATAGAAAGA
>CM021104.1:188704326-188749769 GCA_007115665.2 Sequoiadendron giganteum | reverse complement strand
GGAAAAGAGAGATGGAAAGAGGGGGAGGGAGAGAGAAGAGATAGAAAGAGGGGGAGGGAGGGAGAGATAGAGAGAGTAGAGAGGGAGGAGAGAGATAGAGAGAGGTGATAGAGAGATAATTAGAGAGGGAAATAAGGTGGAGATATTGAGAGAGAGGAGGCAAGGAGGGAGAGAGAAATAGTTATAGAGGGACAACTAGGTAGAGATAAGTAGATATGAAAGGAGAGATATAGGGAGAGGTAGGGATGGAGAGAGAGGTATAGGTAAATAGAGGGAGGAGGAGATAAAGATAAGTATAGAGGGAAGGAGAGAGGGAGGAAGAGGTAGGGATGGAGAGAGAGAGGTGAGAGAGATAAGAGAGAGGAGGGAGGGATAGGTAGGGAGAGAGGGGTGAGATAGAGAGAAATAGAGTAGAGAGGGAAGGGGAAAGAGACAAGTGAGATAAGTGATAGAGATGTGTAATGGATCTTAAAAGTAGAGAGATAAGGAGGAAGGTGGAGAGATTGAGAGGGAAGGAGGGGGAGAGATAAATATGTATAGAGGGATAGGTTAGATAGCGAGAAGTAGAGAGAAAAGGTGGGTGAAAGGAAGAGAGAGGGAGAGAGAGAGGGGGATAAAGAGAGGTGAGATAGAGAGAAGTAGAAAGGGAAGGAAAAATAGAGGTAGATAGAGAAAATTAGAGAGGGAGGGAGGGAAGGAGAGATAAGTGAGATAGAGAGAACTAGAGAGGGAAGGAGAGAGAGAGAATGGGTAGATAGAGAATAGAGAGGGGAGCAGAGAGTGGTGGAAGAAAAGAGGGAGAAAGAGAGGATAGGGAGGGAGGGAGGTATAGGTAGGTATAGAGAGTAGAGAGAGATATATAGAGATAAAAGGAGAGGGATGGGAGATAGAAAAATGTAGAGAGGGAAGGAGGGAGGGAGATAGATATTGGAGAGGGAAGGAGAGAGAGATGGACATGTAGATACATAGTTCTTGAGCTCAAGGAATATATTGTTACATAAAGAGATGGAGATAGTGAGAGAGAGAGGTCTAGAGAATAAGAGATGAAAATTAGTGAGATAGAGAGAGAAAGATGAAATTTGACCTCCTGAGTACTAAAATTTGACCTCCTGATTACTAAAATTTTACATGCTGATTACTGAAATTTGACTAAGTCTGAAATTTTTAAGATTTTCCAAAAACTAGAATTTGCATTATAACTCTTGGAGGTCTAAAACCACTCTCAAACATCTTTCTTATATATAAATGAAATATAACTTAAAGTATAAGAAAGTAAATGTCCATATGTAAATACATATGTCCATTGTTACAAATCTATCATCACCAAGGTGATGCAATTAATGTCATTAAAAAGTAGAAGAAACTTAAATAAAGTATAAAATATCCAAGTGTCGATTTTGTTGTTTGAAGATTAACCAAGTATACTAAATTACTAATTAAAAATAGTTTTTTATTATCCAAATTATCTACTTTTATATTTTAGGTACCGTATACTTAATGTTTGAGAATAACTCTATTACAAAGAGACTTTCATTATCTTCCCATGTAAATACCTTTATTTCAAATGACCACAAGAAATCCTAATATAAGAATTACGAATTCACTATGGCACTTTTAGCTACAATATCAAGAGAGTAACCGCAACTCCTATTACATAAGTAAGAAAACAACACATACCTTTCTTAAGTATTACTCTCATCCTAACTCGTATAAAGTGATAAGCATTAAGATGGACTACGACCGAGATAGTCAATGGTAAAATACTCAACCAAAATACATGAGTTGGCCAAACCAAACTCATAAATACACAATATCACGTGGTATAGTTTTCAGCACAGTTTCTGACATTTTCAAGCAATAAGAACCATTCCCTTACCCATTCATTCTAACCATTAGGATACAAACCACCGTGCTTATTAAGAGTTAACTATGCCTATACAAGGAAAGTACATGCGATGAAGTTGGTGAACACTTCCCCTTCTATTAACACGCATGCAGAGGCTTCCTAACCCCATACAGAGAAATTAAACAACATTAAAATATTATATAAAGAGATGATCAAAGAGTGGAGTTCGAGATTCAGACCAAATTATACAATGCACACAAGCTAAGCATAATTGGACAAGATAAACTTCTTTCTTTTGAGCTCAATAATCTATAGGGAAATTGATGGCTCAATAATCTAAATCCTACCTGAAGCTGATTGAGATTACGCAAGAATAGGCTTAAGACCAAAATACAACAATTTCATTGGCATGCAATAGACCATGAAATGGTGTAATACAGGGTAAAACCAAACTAAACCATGACACTTGACGATACTAGCACTTCCATTTATCATCTCATCTCATTATTATTACTTTTTTTTATAGATGAAAAATACACTATGAATGGTTAGAGCAGAAGGAAACAATATTTAAGATGCACCTAAGAGACAAATCAATGGATGCAGCCATAAGATAAACCAATGAAGTCCAATCAAAATGAAATAAGGGGAATAAAATAGTCAACCCATACATATACCTTTCAATTATTTTTCAACAGAACAGAATGATAGGAATGTATACGCGAAGAAAGGAAGAATATAAACCACAATCTACAAAGAACTCTAATTCCTCTATATCTATCGATGTTCAAACAAAACATTATATATGTAGTTTCGAATAATATTAGGGAGATGTTGTGAGTCTATACACCCTATTTTGATCAGGTATAACCACTATGTCTAGCAGCGAAAGGAAAGAAGATATTCATCATAACATAGACCACATGAAATTTGACAAAGCCTACAGATGCCATCCTTCGGCCATAATTGAGTAGCAAAGGCCCACACCATTGAACAGACAAGTCAGGGAAAATAAATAATATAAATTTCATGCAAGAATGTCTATTTTGGTATAAAAATTTTAATTTAAAGATAACTAGTGAACCATTGAGGTAGCTCACAACAAAATTCAAAGTATACCAGGTGACCAAGGCTACAAGATAAACAAGAAAACACTTGAAAATGATGGAAATTAATTAGCACACCACAATTATAGATGTTAGAAACCCTAGATCAGACATGCAAACCTAAACACCTTCCACAGAAGAGAAAACATAAAAAAAAGTAGAGCTTCGCATGCCAATGTGCAAATTGATATTATTCAAAATTAAGAAATTACAATAAGAGAATTGATTTATAAAAGCAATATCTACAACCCTAATGTTGACCTAAAAATAGCTCAACTAAATAAAGCTTACTTATTAATTAAGTAAACTAATTATTACCTAAGCAAAACCTAAGTAAAGTTATGCAAGTGTAATTAAATATTAATTACACTAACACCCCCCCATAAGTGCAACTTAGGGAGACTAAATAAGCATGCACCTAAAACTAAGATGAATGTAAGAAAGCATGAATGGGTCCTAGAAACAAGGCCTGATTAGGTACCCATGTACAAATGCAATAATGAGGTAGAGAAGGAAAACCCAGTGAGACAACCCCCCTACAATGAGATGACTGCTACAAAGAAGCATTGGAAGAACATTGTGGAGTAACATTGGAACCACAATCTGGAAAGCAAGGAAAGATACTTTTATCTACAAGAAACCATATCAGAATCATAATAATGCAATAGTAGACTCGATGCCATGGAACACTCGAAAACACCAAATTGGAACAACCCTGGAATCCATAAAGTAACAATAGATGAAATGATGATGATAGAATTTGGATGCCATGAATCTCGCTGATAAGGACTCTGGAACATTAACCACAAATTTAGTGGCCCTCAAACTGAGATGGATCCGATGCAGATCATTAACCATAGGCTCTCAATCTAAAGTGTGAACCAATATGAATCTGATATGTGTCAAGCTAAGACAAAAATGTGGCCAAAAGAAACTAAGAAACCAGATTACAACCCATTCTAGTTGCCATCAAAACATGATGAAGATCAAAGTGCATGCACACTCTAATCAAATTATTATGCAAGAAACCCCCTTGATGGAACTTTATATTAGTTCATTTATTACAATACCCAATGATTGAAAAAGGAGAGAATTCATAAACATGCATAAAAATAAAATTAAAAAATACCTCAGATCTGTGTAGAGGACTGAACCAGCTTTCCAATGCCACAAGAATGGCGAAAAAAGCATCACTGAGTCAAAAGATATGCCCTCCGGAGTGAAAAATGAACATCTAAGTTCCATGACCTGAAAATTAATACTAGAGCATAATCAGATAAAATAACCTACACCAATAGAATGGCCTTGAAACCAGCTTTCCAATAATATCTTGTTTGTGAAAAACTGACTCCACATGAAAAAGTTATGCCCGATTTCGTGAAATTGCTCCAGAATGGCCAATAAGGCCTGCAGGCAACCGAGGGGGCTAAAAATATTTCGGTCCCTGGTCCTGTGCGCGACCAGGGGCTGGCAAATAGAGGGCTGGGGTGGAGCCCCCGGTCACCCATGTGACTACACAGTGTCTACAGAAGCCAGCCAAGGGCTGGGCGCTTAGCACTCGGTCACCCATGTGACCGTGGGGGCTAGGCCGACCGACAACCGGAGGGGTTGAGCGCCCCTCGGCGGTGGCGGACCGGTGATGGAGTGGTGGCCATCAGGTGGCACCTTCCATCTATGTGGGCGGCACAAAAACCAACATAATTTTTGATTTTTTTTTGCATTTTTTGTGTCATTTTTGCCTCGAAATGCGTGTTGGGGAGGCCGTACGGTCTCCCTGGTAAATTTTTTTTGCCTTCCGAATCAACTTCACCAAAATTGACAAAACGAAGGGTGATCTTAGGGTTTTGAGGCATTGCGAATGCGATGGTGCAGTCTGTTTTGCTCTAGGATGTTTGTAAAAATAAGCTACCTCTAGAGCTTGCAAAAAAATACCGAACTTGAAACCCTCACAGATCTGGCAAATCATGACCAAAATCTGCAAAATGAAAGCCAAAACTAACTTTTTCCAATGCTTTGAATCCAATGGTGGTTCCTGATCTGATCCAAGATGCTGCACAAATAAACTCAATACATGATACCCTCGAGGAACCCCGAACTAACTCTGCAATGAAATTCTCCAAAATTTGAGAAGGGGCTGCATGTCAAGGCTCTGGTACCATGTTAGAGACCCTAGATTAGACATGCAAACCTAAACACCTTCCATAGAAGAGAAAATCAGATAAAAACAAAGATTTGCATGAAATGTGCAAATTGATAATATTCAAAATAAAGAAATTACAATAAGAGAATTGCTTTATAAAAGCAATGTATGCAACCCTAATGTTGACCTAAAAACAACTCAACTAAATAAAGCTTACTTATTAATTAAGTAAACTAATTATTACCTAAGCAAAACCTAAGTAAAGTTATGCAAGTGTAATTAAATATTAATTACACTAACAATAGATAGGCACAATAATTGTTTGGTTTTCTATCAATGATGCCAAGAACGAGGCAAGTAATAGAGCCACAACTACTCTACTTAAGGAAATTCGGGCAACCGTTGCAAGAACAGTGAATTGAGGATTCACAAGAAGCCATTCGATACCCTGAATTTAACTAAAATGTATGGCTAATGCAAACAAAACATTATTAGATCTGTAAATTATAATCATCTACCTCTAAGATGGACTTAGGATAAAAATTAGAAAGAGAAAATGATTGAATTTGGAATTCAAAACAACCAATAACTGGGTCTTTTTGAGTACAGGAGAATCAGTGAGCAAAAACTACACTGTGTTCTATATTCAGTACCATAAAATACTAACATTCCAGCATAAATGACAGATCCAGATCCTGCAAAGATGATTCAATGCACACCATTTCCGGAAGAATACAAAAATACATAACTAGATCTACAACATTTTTTTTTTGTTTTATTTATATTTACCTCACTATATTTCCATCAAAATTGAAATTAATGTTTTAGTTTTCTATTGTGTATGCAGGTACCAAGGCAAGATTTTTGCAACATATTACCATCTAAATTACACAACCCATTTTGCATATGACAAATGAAGATTCAATCAGAAAAATTGCAAGGAGAAAACCTGAAACGCTTTCCCTAAGGTGAAGCTAAAACCTCAAAAATTCACTCCACAGTACTTCCTCAGTGCGATCAAAGATTCTCGTTATCAATATTCAGCTTTTTCCCAAACAAAAACCCCAGAAAATATAGAGATAACATTTTCTCATGAAAAATACCATCTTTTTTTTTTTTTTGAAAATCCAATTCCCCAATTAAATACAATTTCCACATACAAATTTCAGATTGCATGCAATTTTTAATCAGCCAATTTCAACTTTTGAGACATCAAGTTCAAAACAAGATATTTCAAAACTTTTAAATCACAACTCATTGTTTTAGTTTTTCTTCGAAAATATGGAAATTGCACAATTAAATCAATTACAAATAATTAACTTTGTGCAAACAATATATTTCAATATTTAACTTTCAATTCCTCAATAGTCTAAAATAAGTTTTAAATTTAAATATTGTAATGAATCATTAATCAATATTACCACTAATTCAATCATTAAATAATCTAAACAACCATTATAAAACAAGACAACATGTGATGACCAATGAAAATTACAACGAACGAACGCCAACAAAACATAAGAATGACAAACTGATACTCGTTGTTTTCAGAATGATGGTTCAAGACAGAGCACATGTCTATCTCCCTTCAACAATTTCATTGGGCCATGGGACACTCAAACCTGACAAGAAGGTGGAGTTGATGCATGTACCTAAAAACTACATCACACTGCATGGTCAACTAAAACAAATATATAACAAGAAATACACCATGAAGAAGAATCGTAGTATAGTAGGGCACTCATGGATGAGCACTGCTAAACCATCTCCTTGACCGAACTAATGTAAGAAATAGCATCTTAAATCATTCACATCATAGTAGCATCAGAAACATTATAAAACCTCATATGTCATCATAATGACATCATCTTACAAAAGTAAACAAAATGTCATAACGTAAAGTGTATCACCTATTTAGTTTCACAACTGAGCATGTAATCCAAGATATAATACATCAAAGTAACATAGTCTCAAAAAAATCTAACAAATATAAACAACTCAAAAGAACTATAATAAATGTGTCATCGGGAGGGTGACTATAGGACTTAAATGGGCTCCTAGAGCATGGTATTCTATATTGGATTGGTATCTACAATAGCAAGGTTTCAGGAAAGGTAATGCAGATAGTAATTTATACATAAAAATAGAAGGTGATCAACTACTAATTTTTTTCTATATGTGTAGGAAGTTCCAAAATCCAATTCAAAGTGAGTTTGAAATGTCAATACTTGGTAAATTTTCTTTCTTTCTTTGTTTATAGATTTCTCAATTAGATGAACACATATTCATTTCTCAAAATAATTGTTAGAAACCCTAGATCAAACATGCAAACCTGAACACCTTCTACAGAAGAGAAAACATAAAAAAAATAGAGCTTTGCATGAAATGTGCAAATTGATAATATTCATAATTAATAAATTAAAAAAAGAGATTTGCTTTATAAAAGCAATGTATGCAACCCTAATGTTGACCTAAGAACAACTCAACTAAATAAAGCTTACTTATTAATTAAATAAACTAATTATTACCTAAGCAAAACCTAAGTAAAGTTATGCAAGTGTAATTAAATATTAATTACACTAAGCCCCTTCCCCCCCCCATAAGTGCAACTTAGGGAGACTAAATAAGCATGCACCTAAAACTAAGATGAATGCAAGAAAGCATGAATGGGTCCCGACAATAAGGCCTGATTAGGTACCCATGTACAAATGCAATAATGAGGTAGAGAAGGAAAACCCAATGGGACAACCCCCCCCTACAATGAGATGACTGTTGCAAAGAAGCACTGGAAGAACATTGTGGAGTAACACTGGAACCGCAATATGGCAAGCAAGGAAAGATACTTTTGTCTACAAGAAACCATATCAGAATCATAATAATGCAATAGCAGACCCAATGCCATGGAACACTTGAAAACACCAAACTGGAACAACCCTGGAATCCATAAAGCAACAATAGATGAAATTATGATGACATAATTTGGAAGTTGTGAATCTTGATGCCAATGTTAAAATAAGACTGAAACTCTTCCATGGGAAAAATTACCATAAGGACTTTGGAACATTAACCACAAATCTAATGGCCCTCAAACTGAGATGGATCTGATGCAGATCATTAACCATAGACTCTCAATCTAAAGTGTGAACTGGTATGAATCTGATATGTGTCAAGCTAAGACAAAAATGTGACCAAAATAAACTAAGAAACCAGATTACAACCCATGCTAGTTGCCATCAAAATACAATGAAGATTATTATGCAAGAAACCCCCCTGATGGAACTTTATAAGATTTCATTTATTACAATCCCCAATGACTGCAAAAGGAGAGAATGCCTAAAGATGCATAAATAGAAAATTCAAAAAGACCTCAGATTTGTGTAGAGGACTGAACCAACTTTCCAATGCCGCAAGAATGGTGAAAAAATGATCAATGAGTCAAAAGATATGCCCTCTAGAATGAAAAACACGAGTTCTGAGTTCAAGGATCTGCAAAATTAAATTGGAGAAAAATCAGAAAAAACCATCAACACCATTGGATTGGCATCAAAATCATCTTTCCAATGGTATCTTGTTTGCGAAAAAAAGACACCGTATGCAAAAGTGCTCCAATTTGGCCAATAAGGCCTCCAAGTAGCCCAAGGGGTTAAAAAATATTCAGCCCCTAGTCCTATGCACGACCAGGGGCTGGCGGATAGGGGGCTGGGGTGGAGCCCCTGATCATCCATATGACCATACAGAGTGCTAGGGAGCCAGCCGGGGGCTGGGCGCATAACACCCAATCCCCCATGTGACCAACGCTGGTGTTGACCGAGCCCATAGGGGTTGAGAGCAGATCGGCGGTAGAGAGGCTGAGCATCGCTCAGTGGTGGTAGACTGGCGGCCACCTGGTGGTCACTCAATGGACGACGAGTGATGCTTTCTTGCAACACTGGAGGCATAGAAACCAAGGCGGTTTTTAACATTTTTTTCGATTTTTGTGTCATTTTCACCTCGAAATGCATGTTGGGGATGCCGTACGGCCTCCTTGGCAAAATAAATTTTCCCTTCGAACCAACTTCACCAAAATCGATGAAACAAAGGGCAATATTAGGGTTTTGGGGCATTGCAAACGCGATGGCAGTGTCTGTTTTGCTCTAGGATGCTCCGAAAAATAGGCTACCTCTAGAGCTTGCAAAAAAACACTAAACTTGAAACCCTCACAGATCTAGCAAATCATGACCAAAATCTGCAAAATGAAAGCCAAACCTAACTTTTTCTAGTGCTCTGAATCCAATGATGAAGCCCAATCTGATCCAAGATGTTGCATAAATAAACTCAAGGCATGATACCCTCGAGGAACCCCGAATGAACTTTGCAATGAATTTCTCCAAAATTTGAGAAGGGGTTGCATGTCAAGGCTCTGATACCATGTTAGAAACCCTAATGATGACCTAAAAAAAAATCAACTAAATAAAGCTTACTTATTAATTAAGTAAACTAATTATTACCTAAGCAAAACCTAAGTAAAGTTATGCAAGTGTAATTAAATATTAATTACACTAACAATAATTACATAAAGGAAATGTTAAGTTTAATGTGGAAGAATGCAAACTGGGAAGTGCACCTATAGTTGTAGGATTTAATTTGAGTAAAGATGATAAATCTTCTCTAGTGGACCAAACCTTGCATAGATCCATGATTGGGTAGTTTGTTGGATGTGACTACATCTAGACTAGATATAATGCATTCGATTAGAATGGTAGTCCGATTTCAAGTAGCACCTAAGCAAAATCATGTCAAAGAAATTAAAATAATATTCAGATATTTAAAGGCTACAATGGACTTTTTTTTGTGGTATCCTAAAGTGAAAAAATCACTCTAACTGCATAAATAGGTGCAAATTGGGCCAACAGAATAGATTACTAGAAAAGTATGAGTGTTGGAGCTTTCTTTCTTGGTGGTAGTCTTGTATCCTAGTTAAGAAATAAATAGGATTCAATTTCTTTATCTATAATAGAATCAGAGTAAATTTCAACAACTTCATGTTGCACTTAGGTACTTTAGATGAATCAAAACTTGAGGGAGACAAAAATTTAGTTTGATAAACCTACCTCAATTATGTGTGACAATACTAGTACTATAAAATATCTCAATTAATTTGGTAATGCACTCAAGAAAAAATTATATTGCAATCAAGTATCATTTTCTAAGGGAGAAGGTTTTAGAAAAAGAAGTGAAGTTGGAGTATGTTCAAACCAAGGAGCAAGTAGCAATTTTTTTTGAAAAACTACTTCCTAGGGAGAATTTTTAGTTTCTCTACAAGAAGCTAGGAGTTTTTTCTCTCTCCTCTTGAATCAAGAGGAAGCACATGTTGATGTGGATCATTGTCTCCCTACCACAAGAAGACTTGGTTGTCTTACAAAGTGTTTTCAGAAGCAATGTGGTATGGAATCAGGGTGAGTTTATCTAGAATATAGGTTTTTGGATTGTTCAGAATGTTGAAAAAGTAGTTAACCTTTTCCATTGATGTCAAAGGGGGATAAATAGGAATCAAAAAGATAAATCCTTTAAAGGGGAGAAATTGGGAAGCAATGTGAGGTGGTTTCCTAATTCAGACAACATTATATTTTTCTTCCTATGTGGCTAGATTTTTCTTACCATCAATGAAAAAGGTGTTAGTGTAATTAATTAATTATTACACTAGCATAAGTTAACTTAGGTTTTAATTAATCATATTAGTCCTAAGTTGCATTTAATCATTTAATAAAGTTGTTGAGATAAAATTCCTTTCTAGAAGATGAGTTGTCTTTTCTAAAACTTATCTCCATCTTGTTATCATTCCCTAGGTAGTTGGTTAGGGTTTCTTGTTGTCACATGAAATGTGATTTGAACACTTGGCAACATCCTTTTCATTCTAGGTTTAGCACTTGCCTATATAATTAGGCATATGTTCTCTTTGTAAAATATCCATCTATCAATCAATCTGATAGATGATAATAGAATCTCTATTTTGAATGCCATTATCATACTTTCTTTGTGGTTGAATATTTCTTCCTGACAAATGTCCTCCATTGAAGATTGTATTGCAACTTCATCAAGGACACTTGTGCATCCATCATTCCAACATGGTATCAGAGTTATTCTAGTGAAGGTTCATCCCAGGATCAAGAGAGTTTGGCTAGTGAGATTCTTTGGCAAGCAAGGGTTTGTGGCAAGCCGTTTTCTATTGGAGCCATCATCATATTTGTTTCAAAAATCCAGTTTTCACTCATTTGCAGGAAAAATGATTTTTTAGTGTTGTAGCCAGGGTCGAAATCTGAACTAGGTATCTTTTGGATTTTGCATATCTTACACAGATATGGAGAAAATCGTAGTCTAAAAAGCATCAGATGTCATTTTTCTTCTGGATGAAGGTTAAAAAATCAATTTTTCATCTTCTGCTTGTTGGATCAAGAAACAATTTCTCAGGTTTATTTCTAGCATCAAAATATTCTTGGGTTTTTATTTTTGTCTACAAATAGTGAGTAGATTTTCCAGAAATCAAATTAGAAATAAACGTTTTTGCTAGAAAACCCGTTTCCTATAGGCTAAATTCAGTTTTTTTGAAAAATTCATAACTTTTGGCCACGATGTCCATTTTTGGCAAACGAGATATTGACGGAAAGATTTTTTTGAGCACTTCATAGTGGTGTAGGCCATTTTTTCAGATTTGGTCATCTACACAAATTTGAGGTTATTTTTCATCATGGAGACAGATGTGAACATTGGTTTGTGCATGCACTCTTTTTAATTTTTTGTTTATGCATATTTAGGCATTCTCTCCTTTTGCAATCATTGGGTATTGTAATAAATGAACTGATATAAAGTTCCATCAAAAGGGTTTCTTGCATAATAATCTTATTAGAGTGTGCATGCACTTTGATCTTCATTGTGTTTTGATGACAACTCACATGGGTTGTAATCTAGTTTCTTAGTTTCTTTTGGCCACCTTTTTGTCTTAGCTTGACACATATCAGATTCATTTCAGATCCATCTCAATTTGAGGGCCACTAAATTGCTGGTTAATGTTCCTGAGTCTTTATGGTACTTGTTCTCATGGAAAAAATTTAGTCTCAGTTTGACATCGGCATCGAGATTCACGGCTTACAGATTTTGTCATCATCCTTTCATCCATTGTTGCTTTATGGATTCTAGGGTTGTTCCAATTTGGTGTTTTTGAGTGTACTGTGGCATCGGGTTTGCTGTTGCATTATTATGATTATGATATGGTTTATTGTAGACAAAAGTATCTTTCCTTTCTTGCCAGATTGCGGTTCCAGTGTTACTCCACAGTGTTCTTCCAATGCTTCTTTGTTGCAGTCATCTCATTGTAGTGGGGGGTTGTCCCACTAGGTTTTCCTTCTCTACCTCATTATTGCATTTGTACATGGGTACCTGATCAGGCCTTGTTGCCAGGACCCATTCATGTTTTCTTGCATTCATCTTAGTTTTAGGTGCATGCTTATCTAGTCTCCCTAAGTTGCACTTATGGGGGGTGTTAGTGTAATTAATTAATTATTACACTAGCATAAGTTAACTTAGGTTTTAATTAATCATATTAGTCCTAAGTTGCATTTAATAATTTAATAAAGTTGTTGAGATAAAATTCCCTTCTAGAAGATGAGTTGTCTTTTCTAGAACTTATCTCCATCTTGTTATCATTCCCTAGGTAGTTGGTTAAGGTTTCTTGTTGTCACATGAAATGTGATTTGAACACTTGGCAACATCCTTTTCATTCTAGGTTTAGCACTTGTTTATATAATCAGGCATATGTTCTCTTTGAAAAATATCCATCTATCTATCAATCTGATAGATCATAATAGAATCTCTATTTTGAATGCCATTATCATACTTTCTTTGTGGTTGAATATTTCTTCCTGGCAAAGGTCCTCCATTGAAGATTGTATTGCAGCTACATGAAGGACACCTGTGCATCCATCATTCCAACAAAAGGGGGATATTGTTGAACAAATTTTTTCATTGATGTCAAATGAGTAATATCAAGGAGTAGTGTTCTTGATGACAAGTAGTGCTCACTAATGTTTAAGGAGTAATGTTTTTAGTACAATGAGAATTAAATGTAATTATACTTGAATTATCATTACATTTTGAGTATAACGAGGAAGAATGATAGTAGTATGCTTGATATATCTTAATTTTATATATTCATGATAATAGAAGGAATCTAGAAGTCTGACCTGAAATGTTTGAGGTCAGTTACTCAATGAAGAGAGATTTCTCTAGAAATACATGTTCATGTTCAAAAAAAAAATTGAAAGTGACTTTGGCTTTGTAGTTTGAATGGAGAGTATTTCTACACATTTTATATCATATTCTAGAGTTTTTGGAAGTTATATTTAGTATACATTTTTTTTGAATTGATAGAAGGGTCACTATACTTATCAGTTAACCAATTGATTTTTTGGAAACATGTGGCAATGGCTAGTAGTGTGCATCATCTGGAGATAGTGTGGGATGATAATATAGGTCCAGGTTAAGGTTCCTATGAAAGTGCATAATAGCATATTATTTTGGTGGAAATAATTTGATTTTGGATCGACCTATTACATGCTCCATGTAATTTAAATTTAGGTCCACCTTATGTCACCTTGGTTAATTGTGGATCCCTGGTTGACATGAATTGAAGTTAATGTAATGTCTTGTATATAGTTCAAATATCATTTCACATGATATGTATGTATGTATGCAAAAGTAAGAATAGAGTGAGAAAAGGTGAGAGAAGTTGTGCAAGCAAGTCTTATTCAATGTGAGTTGCATCTTAATCATTGTGCACTATCATCAAAAGATCTTAAGGAGTGTAAGAGAGTGTTTGAAGCATTTTCAGATCTTGTGTAAGTTGTGCAATCAACATTGAATTTCTACAAGCTTTATCTTTTTAATTCAATAGGATTCGTGTTCTACTTATTGAGTTGGTACTCGGATCTTTGTATTAGGGATTGGTATATCTAGTAGGTTGGGTCCTCTAAAAATAATTGGGGATTGGTGTCTTTGGAAGGTTGGTGCTTACTTCATATTATAAATTCACTTATTATATTATTTATTTGTGAGGATGGATTTGGATAGTAGTTCCAAGTAGCTATTTTAACTGTGGTTTTTCTAGTCTTGGGTTTCCACATATATTTGGTGTTTTCATGTGTGAATGTGTGCTTATTTGGTTGCCTGATTATCATTAGATTTTTAATTAAATTTTCATGATTGGATATATATGGAAGTAAATATTTTTAAATATATTTGATCTACTAATTCAACCCCCTCTCATTAGATTGTGTGCCCTTCACTTCTATCCATATGTGATAGATATATGTCAACTTGGAATAACAACCAATCATATGTTCATACAAAACAATAATTAACTTCATATGTTCATACATAATGGGAATTCATCTATCCATATATCTGGAATATGCATCCACCTAAAATAAGGTAGGAATCTATCTCCTGATAGGTATGTGCTGGATAAAGTCCTAGACTCATTGGGAAAAATCAATCCTAAGTCGCTTCCTTGATGATGAAACTTCCTACAAAAGTGCACAAAGGTCACCTCATCGAATGGCATATAATTATAAATCATAGGATTGAAACCTACCTAAAAAAAATTTCTAATGCCTCAAGGAATCAATTAATCCTTACAATATTCTTCTAAGTATAAAGGAGAATATTTTGTGTATCTTTTTAAAATGTTTAGGTGATCAATATTATCCCTAACCTTGTGTTAAATGTATAAGACAACTAATAGTGGGGTGAATTAATTGCGCATTAAAACATCAAAACCCTCATTAAAATTAAGATCTTCATTAATCCTTAAACCCTTATCATGTATTTGAAGAATATAAACATGAGAAATAGTAATGCAAACACATCCATACACATGAGAACATAATATTTACATAGAAAATACAAGAAGGGAAAAACCATGGTGAATATTAGCTCACAATATAAAGTAATTGTAACACTCAATACAATAGGCTCACTATTGGAGGGCTCACTACCAATGGATCACTAATAGATTAAAAATAAGAAGATATAAGATCGTTGCAATGAGAAATCTATCTCAGAGAAATAGAAAATATTTTCCACTACTTCACTAGAACATTCACATACTCTCTGTAGAATGTAGACACCTTTTGATCACTATGTCCAATAGTCTTAGATATAAAATATCACACTACATTTAATAATTTTGTAATTCACATCACACACACACACATAGAATTCACACACAAATCCTTCATCAAACAAAAACAAACACACACACACACACACACACACATATATATATTGTCCTCAACCTTGAAAAAAATCTACAAGGTTGATTATACACCTCAAGGGTGAAAATTAAAATTAGGTTAGCTCCAAAATATTCTCATGGTGGAGAGGAATGAAGGTGGGCCACTTCACACCTTAACTCAAACCTAAATCCACATATACATCTCATACCACAATTCCACAAAAATTGAAGAATATCCATAATTAGTGTAAAGACCCAAGGTCGGTTGAACTTATGTTAACACTATTAAAAATTTAAGTACATGCTACACCAAATCTAAAGATGACTCATGTAACACACACAACACTTAAACACAATATGAAATATTCTATCAACACCTTGAAATCGAACATATCCTTCACAAAACCATACACTTGAAGAACATACTCATTTTTTAGACCTATTTAACCTTCCACACACTATAACACATGAACTCAACCTTATGGAGCATCAAAACTCAAACAATTCAAACTAAAGATAGATATGTGAAATATAATCACACTTACATTCCAAAAAACCATAAACCACAATACAAAGAAATATTCAAAGAAAAACCATTTACCCTAGACAACACTGCATCATAGTTCACACACTATTGAACACAACTTCTTCTATTAGATGATCTAAAATAGGATAATCTAGATATAACACCTCTGATAAACATATCTGAATCACACAATCAGATCTTCAACCATGAAGAAATGTGGAGAAAAACATTGAACACCACTCTACCATATAGGATACTCTTTACCACATTGTTTCCTCTTTTATTTAAATTTTATCAAAAGAACTTGGAAACTAAGCACCACAAAAAATCATCTCAACATCTGCAATACCTTCTCATCAACACCAAACCAACTAAGATAAAAAAACTCAACCATAGTAGTGGTTGCACATCCTAAAACACATTCTCATCAAAGAAACATTAAAGGTTGACATCAGTGAGACTACTAATGACAACATAATACAACTAATCAAAGCATCTCCATAGGTTGACATCAATGCAACAATAAAGATCTATTTGCATTAATTACGACACATACTTCTAGTAATCTCCCCCTTTTTCATTGATGGCAACACATGATATGAAAAATCATCAACAACAATATCTTTGATCACCAACCCATTTATTGCACCATAGTACATAATACTCCCCCTTACACAAGCACGAATAATTTTAAACATTTTCTCTTCCTCCCTCTTTCTTCATATGGTTTTTAAGTTAAAATTTGTCTCCCCCTTGGACATCAATAGAAAAGGGAAACACATGTCTTCTTCAATTTTCTTTCCCTTTGGCATCAATCACACATACTTTCTCTCCCCCAAGTGCAACACCTATAAAGGACAACAAGTTCTCTACAACCTCAACTTTCACTTCCTTTGACAAAACCAACATACAATACAATGAAAAAACTTACTCCCCCTGATTGAAACAACCAACAATACCACTACCTACTCCCCTTGAGAGGTAGCCACCAACAATAGTCCAGAACAAGGAATGAATCTTGAAATCCAATAGGACAATGCATAACCTTATGCTTCTAATTGAAAAAAGGAGGGCCAATATTCCCTAACTTCTCTAAGAGATACTCAAAAGTATCCTTAGGAAGAGCCTTTGTTAATATATCTACAACTTGATCTTTAGTAGGCACATACTCTAACTTCACCTCATTCTCTACAACCTTTTCTCTTAGAAAGTGATACCTGATTGAGATATGCTTTGTCCTTGAATGCATTACCGAGTTATTTGAAATATTAATTACACTTTGTTGGAAAGAGACACTACTAGTATCATTTGATGTTGTCATTGATGGAAACCCTAATCAATAATCAGATACGCATATCATAATTCAATCATACCGACACATAGATTGAATATTTCCAAGGAAGAAAAAAGTATCTGGTAACATAGTGTTCATCGATCTGTATCAATATTTTCTATTATTGGTTTGTGTTCCGTATCTCATGATTTTTTTTTGGTATATTGTCTTTGTTACTACTGAAGCACAATGGCTCAAATCGATTTGTGTGGAAGTTAGAAGATTTGGTTGGCTAATTTTATGTTTTATCAATACTGGATCTGACTTCATGAATGAATTATGTCACGGGTGTATGAGAAGTAATTGGTTAAGTATTTTTGTGTTCGTACATATTTTTTTGGGTCCTAGCCAAGTTGTGGCTGACTGTTGTGGATACGCATTGCATATTATTCATGATTTGAGCTGATAGTTGTAATTAGTTTTTTGTTTTATTGATGTCAACAAAGTTTAATTGAATTACAAGTTATGGATATATATAAGATCATCTGTATCATTTTGTGAGAAGTATGAAGTGTGTTGTGATGTTAATTTTGAATTAGAGTAGAGCAGAAGAGTGATAATGCGTTGCTTCACTTGTGCATAGAGAATTTGTGTTGCGAGTATGAGAAGAATAGAGGAGAAGTGTAGAATTATCTGTAGGATAGAATATTGTATATTGTTATTAACCAGAACTATAATAAGGTATATGTAGATGTTATTTTTCTCAGTTCAAACTCTCAAATGGTTTTGATCTGATTTTCTTTGTAAGGTAATGAGCCTTCCCTTTGAGCAGTGAGCTCTAGGTAGTATACCTAAATGCAAGTTTATTCCCCTTATTGTAAACTTCATTTGAGTATACTTAGATTAGCTTGTGGATTGGCCATCCACCATGGTTTTTCCCCTAATAGTGTTTTCACACAAAAATTCTTGTGTTATGGTGTTGTGTTCACTTCCTTCATGTTTATGCATTATGGTTGAATTTTTTAATGCTTTGAAGATAAAATTTAATAAAGTTAATTTTTACACAACACTGATTCACCCCCTCCTCTCAGTGTAGCTTGTTCCAAAAAATTGGTATAAGAGCTAGTTCCTCTGAATAAGTCCAACAACTTGGGGAGATATTGGAAGGTGGTTTAATGGATTCAAGCAGTCTTCAACAATAGATCTTGGTGGCCCTAGATGATCTTGATCAGTCAAAGGTTGAAGTTCAAAAATTGCAAGCAAACCTCTCAGATGCTAAGAAATTCATTGAGTCTTTAAAAGACAAAATCAATAAGTCTAGAGAGAAGAGAAAGGAACTTTGTGATCAGATTAAGTATAGTGATAGTAAGAGAATTGAAGAAGAACTTAGTCAAGCCCTGAAGGAAAAGACATAAAAATGTGAATAGCTTACCAGAGATAATACAGTCCTAAAGTATGAGATGGAATCTATCATGATGAAGATGACCAAGGATATTGAAGATAGAAAGAAGAATAAAGATAACCTAGCACAGTCCCTAAAATAAAAATCTGATGTATGCAGTTGATTGGATGATGAATTGGAACAATCTAAAAACAATGAAGAGACACTTGAAAAGCAGATGGATGATCTCATAAATGAACTTGTTTCTACAAATGAGTACAAAGAGAACTTCAAATCTAGCTTTGCCATGCTTGATGAACTAATTAGTAGTCAGAGGACACATGGTGACAAGCGAGGTCTTGGATATGAAGAAGGAGAAATTTCCAAATCCGAGCAAAGGAGATTCAAGCAAGGAAATCAAATGAAATTTTTTGGAAGGTATCTGGTAAGGCAACCTAGTTCTCAAAGATTTAATGGATATTGTTTTAGTTGTAATAAATTTGGACACATGGCTACTCAAGGTAGAAGTAGAATGAATCAAAGTGGTCCATCATTCTCAAGTTAGTGTTTTGATTTTCATAAGATTGGTCACAAGTCAAATGAATGCAAAAATATGATGAATCAATTTCACAGAAATATCATATGTTATACATGCAATAGACTTGGCCATACTAATAACTAATGCAGATCAAGAGGAAATCAGTGGAACAACTAGTTTGGACAAAGAATTTTTGTGTGCTATAACTGCAAAAAAAATACACATTGCTACATTCTATTGGAATAGACAAAGTCTGGTAAATCAAAGGAAAAGGAAAAATAACTATGGATGTAGTCAGACAACAAATGCAGAAGAAATGGGTGAAGAAATATCCCTCTATTGAAGAAAATGTGCTAGCACCAAAACCTTCTTATGGTAATTCCTCTAAGAATTAGTTTCAGGCCTTTGGCCTAGGGGAGCAGTCTAGAAAATATTTTAACCCCCTAACCGGTAAATGACACCAGATGTGGATATGTATAGGAAGTGCATAGATGCTCAACAAATGTTGTTGAACTCATTAGAGAAAGTGGTATGTCATATTGAAGGTCCACAAAAGATTTACCCATTACAGTGCATAAAAATAGGGTAACCAAATTAATTAGGGTTAAAGCATTTATTGCAAAAAAAAGGGTTAGGTACACAAGTGATAAAAAGTCATTTATATTCTTCACTTTTCAATTTTTATTTGGAAGAAAAGAATTTTGGAGAGCTCTAAGGCAAACTTTGGAGAATTGAGGCAAAATTCAAGCATGGAAGTGATTCAACAATAAAATTCTGATCTGGCGAAAAAAGGTATTTTCTAGAAAAATTTGTGAATTTATGATTTGGTCAAAATGAATACTCCTCTAGTAGTTGAAGTCAAAGATATACCTCGTCCTAAGTTTAAATGGCATCCTTACAAGTCTCTTGAGGTCGATCCATTAGGAGAATCTATGTCTATTCCATATGGAGTATTACACACAGAGGACATTAGGGTTTATATTCACGTGAATATTGAAGAACTAGGAAGTTCTCAACTGCTGAATTTGTACAATAATCACATCATAGGTGAGTATTTATGTGTAAAGCTAGAACATAAAATCCTAGAAGTAAAGAAGTTTACAGAGATTGTCAAATTTCTTGTGTTTGAAGAGTCGAAATGGGTTCATTATGTTTTGAGTCGATTCCATGATGAATTCATGTGGCTAAGCATTCCATTAAAAATCACAAAGGAATCTATCAATGCTTTAACCGGTCTAAACTCTTTTGGGGGACTACCAATCCTAAAGTTTGTGAAAAATAAAATGGTCACTGATGTTACAAGCTCTACATATGACAAAAGGGAAATGAAAATTGATAACATTGTTGATATAGATGTCAAATTTGCATCTATGGTTATTGGATACAATATTTATCATTCCAGCCAAGATAACTCTATGTTCGGTACTGTAATTTATGATGTATATCAGATGGTGAAAGAAAATGCAGATTATGATCTCTATGAACTATTGAGAAGTCGGCTAATGGAAAATATTGCAAAGATTAAGAAAGATAAGAAAAAATATTTCAAGTATGGTCACTTGATTTTGTGCTTATTTTGTTATTTCATGGGAGAAATTTTTGGATTTGGAAATATTCATTGGCAAAAGAACAAGCCGGTACACAATTTTGTAGACACCAAAGAAAAGAATGTAGCTATTTGGGGATACTTTAAAAAAAATCAGACTATGATGCAAGCTAGAGAGAGGAGCCCCACCTCTATTTTAAAAAATTACAAGGATTCAATTTGCTTCATGGTAGTTGTTGATCAGTGTATGATGGAATATGTTGATCCCAAAACAATCTAGATCATGCCTATGGGGTATGAAGTTGAAGAGAACATTTTGGATATCTATGCACAACACTTGCTAAGAAAACCTTTGGATTTGGTAGAAGAAAGGTTTGGTATCTATGCTGAGAAGGACATATAGGTGCACAATGAGCTCAAGAAACCTATGGTAACTAAAAGAGTCAGAAAAGAGGTAGAAGTTTTTGCAGAAATTTTGGGCATATCCGTAGAGAAATTGAAAGAAGATAGAAAGAAAAGGGAAGAAGCTAAAGAATCAAAACAAGAAGCAAAGGATGTAGCAAAAACTCAATCAACTGGTTTGGCAACACCATCTTCCCAAACTAGATCTACTAGAAGCTTTGCATCCCACTCAACCCCTGCAGCTAAATAAATCCTTGTGAAAACTAAATCCAAGGGATTTGGGAAAGAAGGTAAGATGATGAAAGATAAGAGAAAAAGAGTTTATATGGCAGTTTTTTATGATGAGGAAATTGAGTTTGATGAAGGTGTCAAAGAAATCAAGGATCAAGGCACCATGAAAGAAACTGTTACAAAATAAAAACCCTCTGATAAAGATGTTCAAGTGAAGAAGAAGACAAAGAATGACAATTCAGGTATGTCAATTGGAGAAGTTTAAAAGGATTTAGTCTAGGATGGAAATATCAAGCCTCTATGTAAATGGTATGAGTCTTTTGATGAATCTGATAAAAGAATTCTTGAAGAAGTGACAATAAAACATAAGAATATTTTCAATAAAGTTTTGATTGAAATATGCCTAATTTTCCCAAAAATATATTCTAGAAATGAGGAGACTTAATGCTAGAACAAAAGAAGAAAATATGAGAGAAAGGATTCTTGCATAATTGTGTCTGGTGATGTCTATGGATGACATACAAACACTCTTGAACAAAGACAAAAGGAAATTCAAAAGAAAAACAAGGGTGAACAAGCTAATGATTGGTCTAACCAATGAAGTTACAAAAGAAATAGAGAAAATTTTGAGGAAGATAGTATTACATGAAAGAATTGACGTTGTAGCTAAGGAAACACATGTTGATGATGCCCTAGATGGTCTGGAAAAGGAAGCAAAAAAATAAAATTTTGATACAGCTAAGGATTCTCAGATTCCTCCTACAGAGGATAATTCAAAAAATCCTATGGAAGTCGAGTTACCTGAAAATGTATCAATTGAGAAATAAGAGATACCTAAAGATAAACTAGACCCTACAAATGTGGAAGTAACATCTAAAGAGAAGAAAGATGATGCAAAAGAAATCCCAGTTGAAGCAAGGGACACTGCTGAGGTAGTGAAAAAAAATTTGGTTGAACAAAGGAAGAATTGGATTCGGAATTGATTGAAGGTCCCATTGACCTTTCTACTTTAAGTCCAATCCAGAAGATGAAAGTAGCTTCATTTTCTTTAGAAAAATTTAGAGAAGAGCTACTGAAGTCACACATTGAAGATAGTGAACTACTAAATATTGCATCTAGAGTACTGGAAAATATAATGCCATATTATATGAAAGATTCAATTGGTCCCTCCTCTAGTGAATTCAAAAATCTTATCAACTCTATGAGTACTCACTTTGAGTCACTCAAACTATTACCTATGGTCAAAGTACATAAATAATTTGATGTCAAAAGGTTTAGTGGATTGAAATAAATTATTTTTAAAGATAAAATTGTTTTAGCCACATGTGTGAAGAATGTACCAAATTCTCTGTTAGAAAGTGGAAAGATCTAAAAATCATGTTTTTCTTTTTCAAAATTTACTGAAGCTAATGAGAAAAAGGGTAAAGATCTAGAAAAATAGTTAAGTACTATTTATGAAGCATTTGATCCTCTAACTGGTGGTTTTTGAAGGACAAAAGGTGAAGTGTTATCTTTTCTTGTCAAAATTAAAAGCTTGAAGCATGAGAAATCCAATCATTGAAAGAGAATGTGAACTCAGAGGCATAATTGGTCCAAAATTTAAGATACTGTCAAGCACTCTAAAGGATGGGAAAGACACTATGGTAGTTGGTGATCCAACCAATTTGGAATCTGTAGAGACATAGTCCTACCTGATCTATGGGCGCACAACAATCATGGAGAGTCTCAAAAGAATCTAGGACGCAAATCTAATCCAACTGAAGAAATATTTTGCAAACATTTTCTAGTTTATGTAAGTCAAAGAAGCATTTTTGTATAATAGTTTTGATTGATTGATCCATTTTTGGTATGTGGTCCCTTCCTTTTCCATTGATGTAAAAGGGGGAGAAGAGTGGAGTGAAAAATGCATAATCACCTGAGGGGGAGAATTATATTTTTGGAATTTTGGGGATGGCGGTATAGTTTATCTTGGTATTGATCTAATACTTAGTCATTTTTCACTAAGTGTTGCCATCAATACCAAAGGGGGAGATTGTTGGCAAGAGACATTGCTAGTATCATTTGATGTTATCATTGATGACAATCCTAATTGATTATCAAATACACATATCATCATTCGATCATACTGGCTGACAAATTGAAGATTGACAAGGAAGAACATAGTGTCCGATAACACAATGTGCATCGATCTGTATGAAGATTTTATGTTATTGGTTTTTTTTTGTGCATATCATGAAATGTTTTTTGGTATATTGTCTCTATTACTATTGAAGCACAATGGCTCTTATTGATTCGTGTGGAAGTTAGAAGATTCAATTGGCTAATTTTATGTTTTACCAATACTGGAGCTGACTTCATGAATGAATTATGTCGAAGATGTATGAGAAGTAATTGGTTAAGTATTTTTATGTTCATGCATACTTTTTTGGGTCCTAGCCAATTTGTGGCCGACTATTGTGGATATGTATTGCATATTATTCATGATTTGAGCCGACAGTTGTAAAGATTTTTGTGTTTTGTTGAAGTAGACAAAGTGTAATTGAATTCTAAGTTGTGGATATATATAATATCGTCTGTATCATTTTGTGAGAAGTATGAAGTGTTTTGTGATGTGAATTGCGAATTAGAATAGAGTTGAAGAGTGATAATGCACAATTTCTCTTGTGCATAGAGAATTTTTGTTGCGAGTGTGAGTAGAACAAAGCATAATTAGTCTACAAGACAAAAGATTGTATATTTTTCTTAATCGAAACTTTAATCAAGCATATGTAGATTCTATTTTACTCAGTTCAAACTCTCAGATGGTTTTAATCTGATTTTATTTTTAAGGCAGCGAGCCTTCCCTTTGAGCAGTGAGCTCTAGGAAGTGTGCATGAATGAAAGTGCATTCCCCTTATTGTAAACTTCATTTGAGTATACTCAGATTAACTTGTGGATTGTTCATCCATAGTGGTTTTTCCCCTAACAGGGTTTTCACATAAAAATCCTTGTGTTATGGTGTTGTGTTCATTTGCTTCATGTTTATGCATTATGGTTGAATGTTGTTAATGCTTTGAAGATAAAGGTTAATAAAGTTAATTTTTGCACAACACTGACTCACCCCCCCTTAGTGTATCTTGTTTCCAACACACTTGTATTGTCACAAAAGATATAAATAGGTTCATCATATACCACTCTTATATCCTTCAAATTTTTCTTCATCCACAACACCTATGTGCAACATGATTCTACAACAAAGTATTTTTCCTCTACATTAGATAATAACATTAAATCCTTCTTCTTACTTATCCAAGACACCAACCTACTTCCAAAAAAGAGAGCACCACCACTGATACTTTTTCATCCACATAACCTACCCAATTTGCATTTGTATAAGCATTTAGAGAGAAATCAGTAATCTTTGGATACCATAAACCATGTTCTAGAGTGCCTTTCAAATATTTTAATAATCTTTTGACTATGGCCATATTTGACTCTCTGGGATCTTCTTGAAATCTAGACATAAGATAAACTTCATGCTTGATATCCAATCTAGTAGCAGATAAATATAGTATTCCTCCAATCATTTATCTATACTCATGATGATTAGCCTTAGGATATTCTTCATTCATACCTAGCTTGCAACCAATAACCATAGGAGTACATACTAATTTAGAGTCTTCCATTCCAAACTTCTTCAACATTTCCTTGGCATAATTTTATTATGAAATGAATATACCTTTTTCTATCTGATTGATTTTAAGTCCAAGGAATAAATTCATCTCCCCAAGGGTGATCCCATAATAGTGGCTTACAATTTTTGGCCAAACTGGACATTGAACTGATTTTTTTTAACTAAATCTTCACTTTCAGGCACCTATAGTAGTTAAACCATGAGGAATTTGAAGATGATGTAAACTAGTGATTTGTGACATTTTTTTTCTATAGATTGTAAATATATATTTAAAAAAAAAAAAGAATTAGATTGCACTTCTTTTTCCATATCCTTTGAAAAATAGTTTTTAGCAGTAAACACCATTTTTAAAGAGTGGTGTTACTAGCTAACACAACTTTTTTTCTATGAAGGATAAATTTTTTTTTTTTAAATTTAGATTCATATCTACGATATCTAGTGCATGGAATTTGTTTCATAGCATTTCATTGAACATTTATTTTGTAATTAAGCTTCAAAGTCAAACCAATTACAATTCAGACATGATTCATTGGCTAAAGCATAAATTTTTTTCTATGTATCAAAATTCATTTTTTTTGTTGGATCAGAGACATCAATATCTAGTGCATTGATATTTTTCAAAAAATAAATTATAATCTGCTATTTTCCCATATGTGTAGAACATAGAGCTTTATTTTTGGTGAAAAACCTATGTTTAATAAAACTAAAATAAATAAATAATAAAACAAAAAAAAATTAAAATTATATTCGATGGAGAGCTCATTCTGAGGACTACCATCATGGAGTTGGGTTTGTGAAGTCTCCTCCATTCTCATCCTCAACCCAAGCTTCAGAGGGAAATATTTTCCTAAATTTTGGTAAAATAGAGGGAGAAGGGGGCAAAAAGGGGGTTCACTCAAACCCCTCTTCGAGTGAACCCCCCTTGACCTTTCGAACGAAGGGGGTTTCACTTGAAGGGGGGTTCAATAGAAATTCCCTTTTTTCCAAATTTTTGTGTTTCCATTTTGAAAAACATGTAATAAATGTGTCTCATTATTGAATAGGGTTCACTCAAATGAGAGTTTGAGCAAACAACCTTTTGGGTTTGCTCAAACCATAAGTTCATTTGAACCCCACAAAACCAAAAAGTTACTTCATGGGGGAGTTTTTTTGCAATTTTCCTTCCTCAATGGACTTATAATCTATTTTTATTGGATCACCCACAAAAATAGACATCTCAAAATCATTTTGCATCTCTTCTGCAAATATCTTGCACATACTATCACTTCCTCCAGAAAATATATTATCAATATACACAACCATAATCAAGATTTGATATTTCTCAACTTTAAAGTAAATATTTCTACCTATGATACATTTAATGAATCCCTTTTACAACAAGTACCTATTCAATCTTGCATACCAAGATCTTGGAGCTTTCTTGAGTCCATATAATGACTTCTTCGATCTAAAAACCATATTAGGATCATCTAATAGTAAAAATCTTATGGTTGTTTAATTTATATGCCTTCTTTCAACTCATCATTCAAGAATGTATACTTCACATCCATCTAATAAATTTTCAAATCCTTATATACTATAAAATTAAAAAACATCCTAATAGCCTCCATCCTTGCCACCAAGGAAAATTTCTCCTAAAAGTATATTCCTTCTACTTATGAGTAGCATTTAAACACAAGGCTTTATTTGTTCCTAACAACTTCTCCTTTTTCATTTAGCTTTTTCTGGAACACCCACTTGGTTCCAATCACATTCTTGTTCACTGGTCTTGGGAAAAGTTTCCAAGTCTGATTCTTCTCAATCTACATAAGTTCTTCTTCCATACCCTTCATCCAAAATTCATCTTTGCATGCCTCAGTCACTATTTTACGTTCAACTTTAGAAATTAAACATAAATTTACTTGTTCTTTTTCATAAAAACCTTTCTTCTTGTCAATACACCTCTAATTTTGTCACTAGCGATTTGATTTTCAGAATGATTCTTCTACACATACTTAGGGCTCTTAGGGATATTTTTTAGAGATTCTTCCTCTTCAATATGCACTTCTTTTTCTTTACCATCATCCTTTTATTATTATTTGCAAGAGGACTCATTTGATTCATATCCATATATCAACACTAATATTTTATGTAAATCTTCATCCACTTTGACACTTTTAATTTCAACAATTCTTTTTAGCCTCGTGTTATAACATTGGTAAGCCTTTCTCTTTGTAGAGTATCCAAGGACTATTCCTAAGGTTTCTTAATCTCTTCTGATACATAATTTTCTTCCAAACACTCTTAAATACTCAATAGTAGGAGTCCTTCCATACCATAACTCATAGGGAGTCTTTGAACTGTTTTTCCTTTCTTACATTTTATTAAGTATATAGGTTGCAACATGAATTTCTTCTCTCTAGTAGACATTTGATAAATTTTCTTCCTTCATCATTGTCCTTTCTACTTCCTAAATAGTCATATTCTTCCTTTCCACAACTCTATTTTTTTGAGGAGTCCTAGGAGCTGAAAAATATCTCTTTATTCCATGGTCTTCACAAAAACTATTAAACTCATTGTAGGTGAACTCTCCACCTCTATCAGATCTTAAATATTTGATTTTCCTATCCCATTCTCAACCATGCTTTAAATTCCTTAAATTTGTCTAGAGATTCTATTTTTTCTTCGAGAAAATTCACCCAAGTCATTATAGCGTGATCATCAATCAATAACATGAAATACTTACCTTTAAAACTTCTTGTTCTTATAGGTCCACAAAGATCTGTATGCACAAACTCCAAAGGTCTTGTGGTAGAATATTCTTTGACATTGAACATTTTTCTTGTTTTCTTCCCAACTTGACATTCCTTACAAACTACATTTATAGGTTTTTTAATCTTTGAAAAATCTCTCATAGCTTGAGAAAAGATGATTCTAACTAGGCTATCAAAATTAATGTGACACATTCTTCTACACCATAGTCAACATTCATTGATTTGAGTCATAAATCACATACCATTGACACCCTTAAGTTGATAAAATTTTCCATCTGTCCTTTTTCCTATAGCAACCAGAGTTTCAGAGCCTTTTCAGATCTCACAACCACCATCTTGAAACACAATATTATATCCTTTATTACATATTTTTCCTACACTTAGAAGATTATGTCAAAGACCCTTAACATAAATAACATCATATGTATTGCATTTTCCATTAAAAATAATTTAAACTTTCTCACATATCTTTGCAAATGTATCATCACCAAACTTAGCATGACCACCTTAAAAATTCTCAAGTGTAAAAAACTTATTCTTATCACCTATCACCTATCATGTGATTTGAGCATCTGCTATCAACAATCCTATATTCTTTGTCCTCTCTAGCAATCACCATAGTTTCATTATGACATAATTCTTGAGCAACTTCCTTCATACATATCTTAAAGTTAGCATAATTATTTCCAACATTTAGAGACATGAACAAGAATTCACCATTTTCATCATTTGGGTAATTAGATTCATCATCAGATATATTGGCATATTCTTTTAACATAGTAATTTCTCTTATTTTTTTTACCTTTATTCTCCTTAAATCTATCATTTGAAGCTTGGAATAGACATCTTGAACCATAATGACCTATCTTTCCACAATTGAAACATTTGAAAGGCAACTTACCTCTATATTTTCTAATTCCCTTTTATCAATCTCCTCACAATTTTTCTTTGAGCTCATCAATCTCATCCACATCAGATTCATCATTCTTCTCTACTTTGGAAAATTTAAAAGAAGTCTCTTTTCTTGAGTCACTTGGACCAAACTCTCTTAATTTAAAATTAGTTAAAAAACCAAACAACTAATCTCTAGAATAATGATCTAAATTTTGAGCTTCTTCAATAACACAAACCTTATGACTATAAGATTTAGGAAGAGTTCTTAATACCTTCTTTACAACCTCATCTTCTTCAAGTTTTCCACCAAGGCCTCTAATGGAATTGACAATTTTGTCCACTATATGCATGTAGCTTATAATACACTCATCTTCTATCATCCTTAGGGTTTCAAATTTGGTCTTCAGATTCACCATCTTTTCTTGTTTGACCTTATCATCTCCTTCAGAGATATTTTCCATATTTTTCCAGATTTCACTAGCAATTTTAATACTCATAACTTTCACAAGTTTTGAATTATAAATACCAATCAAAATAGAATACCTTTATTTTCCATTTTTCTCATGTTCTTTGATCTCATCACTGGTACTCAAAACTTTTTTGGCATTGTATATCTAGTTTCAATAGACTTCCAAACGCCAAACCCTAGATAAATAAGGAAAACTTCCATCCTAGTCTTCTAGAATGGATAATTAGATCCATCAAATAGAAGAGAATCCTTTTTGTGTTTCATCCCAGATATAACTCAAGTGGTTGATCTTTATTCCAAGTAACCTCGCTCTGATACCAATTGTTGAATACATAATGCAACTGAGAGGGGGTGAATAAATTGTACAGTAAAACATCAAAACCCTCGTTAACATTCAAATTTCCATTAATCCTAAAAATATTAACAAACATTAAACCCTTATCATACATTAGGAGAATGTAAATATGAGAAAAATTAGTGAAAACACATCCATACACATTAGAACACCGAACTTATGTTGAAATTCCAAGAATGGAAAAACCATGGTGAAGATTACTTCACAATATAAAGTAATTTCAACATTGAATACAATAAGCTCACTATTTGAGGGCTCATTGCTAGATTAGAAAGAAGAATATTGTTACAATGAGAAATCCATCTTAGAGCAGCATAAAATATCCACCACTACTTCATGAGAACATTCACACTCTCTCTATAGAATTTAGACACCTTCTGCTCACTACTTCCAATAGTCTTAGATATTAAATATCACACTACATTTAAAAATTTTGTAATTCACGTCACACACACACACACTTCACAGATAAATCCTTCATCAAACAAAAACACACACACACACACACACATATCTATATATATATATATATATATTATTCTCAACCTTGAAAAAAATCTACAAGGTTGATTATGCACCTCAAGTGTGCAAATTCAAATTAGGTCAGCACCAAAATATTCTCATGGTGGAGAGGAATAAAGGTGGACCAATAGTTTCAAGCATAAAATATCACATTGTATTTCACACTTTCACACTTCACATCATAATTGGCATCACAACAAAATATTTCATCAACTCAACACACACACACATATTATCCTCAACCTTGAAAACAATCTACAAGGTTGGCTATGCACCTCAAGCATGCAAATTTAAATTAGGTCAGCCCCAAAACATTCTTGCGGTGGAGAGGAATACAGGTGGATCACATCATACCTTAAGTTGGACCTAAATCCATATATACATGCCACACCACAATTCCACAAACACCAAAGAATATTCGCAATTAGTGGAAACACCCAAGGTTGGTTGAACCTATGTTAACATATTAAACATTTAAGTAAATTCTTCACCAAATCCAAAGATGACTCATGGACCACACACAACACTTAAAAATATTTGGAATGTACTATCAACACCTTGAAATCTAACATATCCTTCACAACAACATATAGTTGAACATACTCATTCTATACACCTAGTTAACCTTTCACACACTATAACCCATGAAATAAACCTTGTGGAACACCAAAACTCAAAAAATTCAAACTCAAGATAGATATGATAAATATAAGCATACTTACTGTACACATCTAAAAATGGTCATGGTTAACCAAACCTGTTAATTAATTAAATATGAATTATTTAATTAATATTCCTAAGTCATCTACATATAAATAAATTTAATTATTTATTTATATTGTTCATTTTTCCAATTCATCTAATTTAATTAAATAAATTAAGTTTATTTAATTAATGCTACCTTCCTCTTAATTAGTTAAATAGATTTCACAATTTATTTATATTAATTATCACAAATTTAAATTCTAAATTTAAATGATATTCTTCATTTCACATTTAATTAAATATTTTCAATATTTAATTAAAAGCTTTTCATTTCCCACACATAATTAAATATTTATTTATTTAAATTATGGGGACATCTTTCATTTGTCTCTTCATTTTCCATTTGTCTCTTAAACTTCCATCTTCTTTTCAAATTCTCGATCTCTCACCGTTCATTTTAACAGGTTTGAACTCAACCTTTGATCTTGGCCAATTGAATTCTTACCTTCAAAAATCTATAAATACAGTCCTCTTATGAGTTGAAAAGGACCTCAAATTATAGATTTTCATACGTAGTTATTATAGTCATATTTTAGTTTTATCAAGAATTTTTAATATCATAGCATTTCAATTTCATAGCTTAATCTTTTAGTCATGCATATGCACTTTCATTAAATCTCATTCTCTTAAGTGATCATTTCAACAAAGTTGTTGTTTGCACAACTGAGAGCCAGCATCTTTAATCAAATTCCTGAGAGATAGAGGACAATGGGACGAATTTGAAGAATTTGTTTTAGAGTTTGCTTTTATGCTTTCTAGGTTAGTTTTTCTTTAATATAATGTCTCCTTGGTGTGTTAATTAGCTATTTAATTAGTCCACATTCTCTAACACACATTTTTGGTGCCCACCGTGGGGCATCCCCCCATTTCAATCTTTTATTTGCAGATTTTTCTTACAGGTGAAGGACTAGAGTTACACTTTAGCGCATACGAGTCTCAGTTTAGCGTATCCACAGACTATTTCGGCACATCCAGGGACTCTTTCGGTGCATCCAGGGATTGTTTTTGTGCATCCAAGGATTGTTTTCGTGCATCCATGGATTGTTTTGGCGCATCCATGGACTGTTTTAGTGCATACAGTTTCTGCTTTCTTTTTTTATATAGTCAATCTTAAAATGGCCATATCTTGGTCATATTTTGGTCTTTTTCGGAGCTTTTTTTTTGAAATGGGGTAGAATTTCATAAGCTATCTAATGGTGTAGCTATTTATCAACTTTGACAGAGCTAAAATTTTCAAACTCTCACTTAATGTCAAACCACAATGAAACTTGGTCTAAATTTTAGGGTTGTTATGCTTAATCATTTATCTAACCCTCATATCTTCTTGTTTTTTGATTCCATCTAACATTTAGAGCTTGTATTGCAGTTTTTAAAGGACCATGGATCATGAAAAATAAAAGAAAAAGCATTATCACATGATTGTAACAAGTTTTTTCAACACTTTGGGAGCAATTATAATCTCATTCTTAAATTGTTGTCTGGATCCGACACAACCATGGCCAGAGGTTTTATTGATGTATGGGGAATAAAATGAAGCAATCTTAGGATATAAATTTAAAATATGGAATTTATCAATCCTAGGATAGTCACCACATACTATTCTTACAGTTAAAATGAACTCCATGCTTGTTGTGAAGCAACATCTTCACTTAGTTTAAATTATTGTCTTTTGGTGCTATAAAAAGAACATTGTTTGCTTTGTTTGTGGCAATAGGTCTATGCTCTCCCCTTAACTAGGTGACCAAAATACCAGACTGCCTTTTCATTTTTTTCATGCAATGTTTACAATTTCTTACATCCTTTAGAAGGCTTGCGATAGTGGGAAAAAGTACTCACCCTACGAGAATGACCTAAGTGGGAACAACCAAAGCCATATTTTCCAACCCACTATAATCAAAAGTGAATTCAGAGAAAGTCCGCAATTCGACAGCAGTGTGTAGAGATAACCATCCCCAAAGTATTTGTTCTAAAGATTGGGAGGTCTCCTGAGGGATTTTATCTGTTGCCGCGCTGAACAGAAACCTTGACTACAAACCATAGTGTAGAAAGTTAGCTGAGTTAGTAACCAAACATCATTTTAATCACAATGCAAGGGGAGGGAAGAATCTGCCCCCAAGACACTCACCATATAATCGCCATGGATCATTTGCTCAGGGGATTTGGTATCCACTTCCGTCACCTTGAGTACACACCTAGAAAAGACAAAAACACAGGTGCCCTCTAGGGGGTGACATGGTTGTGTGAGTTGACGCGATTTTAAGCTATGGGCTATGATTTCTATGATGACCTATTTGACAACTAAGAGTGAGTTTGCTTGGAATGCTTATTTTGTTCAAAACCTATAAAAATCTCAAGAACATACACTCTTTGTTTAGATTTTAGGATTAACAAAAATAACTGTCTGCTTCTCTATGCTATGTTTTTCACATTTAAATCAGATTAAGATCATCCACTTTAAAACATGGGTGATAGGGAAGAAAATCTTGTTCAAAGGCTTTATGGAAATAGTTTAAATCAAGAGATGATAGAAGAAATACTTCAAGAAGTTGAACAAGATCCATAGTTTCTCTTAACTATGGAAAATATCTTAGAGAAAAATAAAGGATACATTCTTTTATTAGCAAACCAAGGTGCCAAATTTCCCTCTAACTACAATATGGAGAAAATTAAAGAGAATGTTGAAAAGAAGGAAACTCCCTTAAACGATCTTAGTACTCTTACCCAACAAGTAAGAGAACTCCAAAGGAAAATCAGGGAAATAAAAGGGGCACAACTAAAAAATCCTTTGATAGAAATATTAATTTAACCTCTTTTCCTCCAAAAACAACATCATCCAAATTCAATGTTTTTGAATTTTTCCAAAGGTTAAAGGGGAAGCCCAAATCTAAGCCATAAATAACATTGACCAATCCTGTCATGCCATGCATTTATCTTCATCCCCCATAATTCAAAATGAACCTCATAGTTCTTCCACCCAAATCAATGATCCCATTCAATTACCTTCTTCTATCATATCCTCTACATCCAATGATTCATTTCAATCTACACATCACGATCAAAAAATTCTCTCCACTCCATCCCATGATACCAAAATTCTACAAACCCTTCCAATCTTTGATCAAGATCCCATATCCTCAAGAATCATATGATGATTCCCTCCTTTCATTATTCACCCATGATAATCCTCTTCCATCTCAAGAACAAAATATTCTTCCAAGTCCTCCCTCCATCCCATCTTATGAATCCATACCCTCTCATGACTCAATCACATCCCAGGAGCATGACAATTCTTCCATCCTATCCAAAGCTTCCCTTCCATCTAATGATCAATCTACTCCATCTCCTTTATCTAATGATTCTTTTCCAAGTGAAGATCAAAGTATCCCATCATCCTCATGTCAAGGGCCCATCACACCTCTTCAAGAAATGCTATCATTTGATCATATGGTTGAAAACATTGACAATTTCTCCACCATAACTATTGAAGACAATGATCAAAATCAATCCATCAATGAGCACTGTGAAGATATGTCTACCCCATCTAGTGATCAAATCAACATTCATCAAGAGCCATTTTTTAGTTATGATCAAGACCCCTCCTACAAAGATCTATTTCAAGGAGTGTTGACGATATTTGATCCTATTGACATAATCCATGATCCATTAACCAATGATCATATTGAAAATATCTCTGTAATGCCTAATAAGTTAGAGGACATATCTCAAGAACATATTTCAAAGCATGATCAACAGCTATCACCAAGTTCTAGCAATGGTCCCTTCCAAGGCATATTGACATCCTTCAATCTCACGATTGTGAACAGTGAAAGAATCTTCAACTCACCATTTGATCCAAGTCCACTCAAAGATCAAGAGGATATTGAGCCACTTCCCATACCTTATGACGATGTCCAAAGACCCTTTGAAAGAAATCCATCATTTGAAATTGACCCATGTCAAGAACTTGATCCAAAACATGTCAAAAGTAATTCCAAAATTAGTCAAGATCAAGGATTCGTATCTCCAAGATACTAAAATGATCTAATGGGCACTCTCCTATCTATACAAGATATTTCAAATGATGATCATATCCATATAGCACATACTCCTCCATCTACCCATAATATTATTTCTTTGGATGGACACATAGATGATCGTCATTCAAAAAAAGAGTCTCATAATCTTACCAAGGAACAAGAATCTCTTAGTCTTAACATTTATACACATGGTCAAAATATAGAGAAATCCAGAGACATGTCAGAAATGGGTCATGAAGAAGGATTCTACAAAAGTTGTGAATTAGAAGCATCTTGTGAAAGCATATCAAGAATGAATCATGAGGAACACTTTTACAAGGACAATGAAGCATCAACACCTCTTGAAGGAGAATTATAATCTGATATCTCACAAGATCAAGATAAACATACCAATCAAGCATTCATCCCACTTATGGAAGATCCTATCACTTATAAACCTGGATCACTCACCTTTGTAAGGGAGAATTATCTTATCAATAAGGAAGTTATCACTTTTGAAGATCCACCACAGAGCAAAGAAGGATTAGCACCTTGCTTCCAAGGTAAATCATATCCTTTTGCAAATAGTTCTTTTCAGCAGATGAATTATCAAGGCAGAGGATTAGGCCTACATGAACAAGGTATCCTAGAACCAGTGCAGATTATTGGAAATCCTAAGCATCAAGGCCTTGGTTATTCTACAATCAAGGGATACCAACATATCAGTAATACTTTCATAAAATTGGGGGCAACTTCATCTCAAGCAAATGTCAACATAGGGGCAAAAAGAATCTTTATGATGAAACCAATTCCAATACTACAACCAACCATGTCATAAATCTTCATCCACCCATCTCCCCATCCAAAAATTGGGATCAACGTCAAAAGAAAGACTTGAATCAAAAAATGAAGAACGTTATCAAAGAAAAAAAATCTAAGAATCATATCAGACGAATCAAATACACTTGGATACCAAAAAATACAAAGAAAGATTATCCCTATCAAACTCCATCAGTCAAAGAAACTATGGGGAAAAATAGAAAAGGAGTATGTATCCATCAAAGATGTCTACAAAGGAAAAAGCAAGCTTCTTAAGCAACATACAAAGTGTATAAAGCAATTGGTCCTAATTCCATACACATTTCCATATCCACTCATCACTGCTCATCTTCCCAAGTTTGGAGATTCAAAGGTTCCAAAATTTCAACTAATCCACCTTTTATTCCTAAATGCACTCCATCCATGCCTCCATGCATGATATCCAATTTTTTCATTGACCATGTGTTGGCAACAACCGTTCATCGTAAGGATTCAAAAGGCACTCTATCACGATGTGCGCACAAAGATGAAGTTAACTCCAGTATCAACAAAGCAAATAAGGGATCTCAAAAGTTGCATTCAAGTGCACGTATCTTGGCAAAGCAACTTCTTCAAGTAGGATATTGATGGTACATTATGACAAAAGCATCAACATCAACTTAAAATCTCTCAGAAAGTACCCAAAAAAAAAATCAGGAAAAAGTGCAATAAAAACAAATGGTGAAAACCTGGAAAATGGACATTGTTTGTAATTTTATTTGTCTCTCTCATCTATTAAGATTCATTCTGCATATCCATCTTTTCATCGGCATCATGCACACACCTCACCATTGCATTCACATTACATCATCTCCTTGGAATGACAAGGATCTCATCATGGCTTGATGATTTGAGGGTTACCCTTAGCAGTAGTTATGTATAGCAGGAGTCATAGTACAAGGTCACAAGGGGGTAGTTCGCTTCTTGGAGCTTTTCTAATAGGAAAAACGACAGCATGTGTCTAGAATCAGAATATCAGAAACAAAAGTCTTGTCCAATTAAAATGATCTTACATGAATATTTTGACAGATGATTAAAACAAATTGGATGATCTTAATCTGAATAAAATGAATGAAAAACTTAAAAGCATAAGTTGCAATTGTTGTTTTGATATTTGATGACATCATATCTTTGGAGTGGTTCAATGATGTACTGAACTAGAATCACATGGAAGAAGTATGATTTTTCTTTGCTTGTTCTTTGTAAGCTAATCATTAGTATGGTGCAAATTGGTCATGGGACATGCTCTACAATGTAACATTGATGACATTTCAGAATTTACATAGGAAAATGGTTAATTTTTGTCTATTTATGCAAGCAATACTCAGGTCAACTTGGTTCAATTATACCTTGATGCTTGTATTAACTTGCTACATCAAACATTATGAAAGAAGTACTCACGTCATCATTGGTGCTAACATACCCTTTGATGCTTGTACTAACTTTCAACATACCAAAAGGCTTGATGATGACAATTAAACATAGCAAGAAATGGTAACAATGAGAATGGTTCATTATTTCATTTAGGATTGCATAATTCATCTGCATTTCAAGGGCTTTTTAAATAGATTTTTGAGGGTTGGCCACATTCTTGAATATCTTTTTCAGACAATGGTTGAGTATGACTAGACATTTGTGACATCTCATTTTCATTATCATTCACATTCATTTCACATCATTTTCCATTATCATTGTCATTGCACTTGCATACTTACATCATCATTTCATTTCATTATCATATTCATTATCATCTCATTTTATTCATCATGATCATTATCCATCATTACATATCATATACATGGTCGTTATTTTAATCATTCATTAATCATTCATTAACATATACATTTGCATATTTCACACACATTCATAAATAAAATTGCATTCATTTCATTCTTTTCACATCATCACTTAGATTATCATGTTCATTTACATCATATATCATAAGTGCATTTCCATTACATCATTATTATCATTCATCTTACATCATAAATCATATCCTCTCATTTCATCTAAAGCATTTACATCTTACATCATACATTTTTTACATACATCATGAAGAAAAAATCATTTAGATTGTATCATATAATTATTGCATCATCATACAAGACATAGCATATAAAAAGAAAAACATACATTCATAACACTTGCATAATCAAATCACCACTTCATCTCATAAATATCATCAAAACAAATGTCTAGAAATACAAGGATATCAAATGTTTCAAAAAGATATATCGAATACAATGGCATAAATGTGTACAAAATGTCCATCACTGAGGGGTATCTGGTTATGGAACATGACTGCTACTACCTCTAGAGGTAGTAGGTCTCAACAGATCTCTGCTCCCAGAAGATATGATCTCTTGTTTGACCGGCTGACCCACACTCCTGGTCGCACTCCTAGAGTGACTGCGTGAATGGGTCTGGATCCGAGTACCTGACTATGTAAACGTTATCTACCACTCGGGTGGAACTGCCTCAAAATACCTCATCTTGTAGTATGCGGCCTCCCAAGCAGTCTCTAGCCCTTCTGCTACAACCTCTCCAATAGAGGTGCTCTCAACTAATCTCAGCAATCTCTCAGCTACCCCCTTAGCCTGTATGCATTTCTCTCTAAAATTGTCTCTCTCGACTATAAGCTGAGCTATCTATGGGTCAGGAGGTAGTGGTTGTGCAATTTGTGCCTGCAGTTGACTAATGGTCACCTATGCCTATGCTAACTGACTCTGAAGAGTCTGAACCTCCACCTACAAAGCATCCACGTGTCCCTATGATGGAGCTCTAATGGTAATCCATGGAGCCGAAGTACTTGGCTAACCCACCACTTTGGATGTCTATGGCCTCGTACTAAAAGGAACATCAAAGAAAAATCTTTGTCTCCCACCACCCCCATCATTCCCGTCATCCCCACTATCTGAGTCATTTGACTCTTCATCCATCTCCTCATCCTTTGAACTCTCATCGTCCACATCCATAGCCACCCCACTGCTATCCTCGGCCTGATCTACTTGTACCCCTCCCTGTGCTGGTACCTATACCTGACCCTATGGCTGCCCCTGCTGCTGGAGGTCCCTGGGGCTATTGTCGCCTCACCTATGTAACTAACCCTCCCATCAATGGGGCAGGCTCCTTTGGACTAGTAAATCTCGGGAAGTGATGTGTGTAAAAATAGGCTGCATAATCATCTGCCATCCCTACATCGATAACCTCCAGATGCATGGCCCACTTAGATGGTTGTAACTCAAAGTACTATGCCCTAGTTTCCTTAATGGTCACAAATGGACCCCACTCTGGTACATCCTCTTGACATTTGGCATAATGTGCCATACCCTATGGCATCATTTGAACTAGTCCTGGCTATCTCAACACCCTCATAACCAAAAGTTGCTCAATGATAAAAGGTGTCCGCCCAAGCAAGTATCTGGATCTGGTCATATATGGTAGCTCTATATCATCGGCCTCCCATGGGTCACATTCCACATATGGTCGCCATATGACATTATATAAATCATCAATTACACACTGCCAGTACTCTAATTTTCCCAGCCTCAGCTGGACAAGGGGCCCTGTATATGCATAAACATATGGAAATTCAAGGAGGCGATCTCTCTGGACGATGGGGCGTGTAATCACAAAGTGCTCCCATGTGAATATTTGTAATAGAGTCACCCCATAGGAGAGACTCTTCCCATCTATATACAAGGCCTAATGAAGATCATGGTATAGATGGGCAAGCATGCATGACCCCCATGCATATCTGGTATGATGGAGAAGCATGTCCTCTAGAATCCTACCCCACCCAACTGATAGTCCCTTTGACCTATGATCAGAACAAAGGAAACCATTGATCATACCTGCTAAAACCGAAGGCAATGGGGCATATCTCTCTATCATCTCCTTCCAGGGAATCTCATATCTAGAGACATGAAGATCTTGGAAGACTTGCCTAAGAGCATCGATCCCTCCAATCTCCTTGTGATCATAAATCACAAGCTCTCCAACCACAAGAATACCCAGAATCCTGTAAACATCCTCTGGAATCACTGTAATCTCTCCAGTAGGCAAATGGAAGGTGTTATGCTCATTAAGCCACCTCTTGGCTAAGGCTGTCAACAATGCCCTGTTGACCCAATACTACAGGATAATCAAGAGAGCTCTCAAACCACACTGATCTATAACTCCTAAATCCTCATGGGACACTCAAGGAATCATCTCCCACGTCTAAGGAAATCTCTCTCTAATCTGGAGGAGGTTAAATTCCTCCTTTACAATATCATCAAGCAATCATACAAATCAATCAACAATGAATATCATCAATCAATCAATACATCAAGTAAGTTCAAATCAATTTCTATTTTTTTTACATATCGCATGGAAGCAAATTTATCAATCATTTCTACTATTTTTTTTTCATATCACATGGAAACAAATTTAATAGTCAAACATGACTCAATATATCTATTTGACTTTCAATCGGGAAAGAAAATTTATCATTTCTATTTGTTTTCATATCGCATGGAAGCAAATTTATCATACCTATTTGTTCTTCAAGCATGAAGAAAAATTTATCAAATCAAGTTACTTTATCATTGATGATATTCAAAAGCATAAAATTTGTTGTCTAATCTAGCAACAATCATCAAGCATGCATCAAATTTTCTTCAAAAATTGAAATTCAGCAAAAATCCATGGATGGGCCAAAACAGTCAATTGATGCACCAAAACATGGATGCGCTAAAACAAATTATGGATGCGCAAATTCATGAATGCGCTATTTTATCAAACAAATGCACTAAAATAGTTCACCTATGCACTAATCTAGCCTATGTGCTAATCTACCATCCTACACAGGAAAGTTTCATGGATGCACAATTTGATCTATCCTATGCACGACTTTTTTACACCTATGCGTGACTATTTTGCACCTATTCACCACTTTGGATGTGCCAGTTTATCTAATCTATGTGCTAAATTAAAGATCGTATGCGCTAAAACAGAATTTGAAAAATCAAAAAAATTCAAAAAAGCATTCGAAAATCATTTAAAAATTGGTAGAGAGGTTTTGATCGACTTACCGGAGGACCATAGGCTACGGGTCTCTAATGACAGCGGTCTCACTCGAATCTGTGGCACTCATAATGGATTGGCATCGCTAATATCTCTCTCAGAGCTCAAAAATTCTCAAAGGTTACTGTTCAAATGAAAATGACTTTTCACCTTTTAAAGGGGTAAAAGTGGCATATTATTTTTTTTTTTTACTACGCAAAGTGCTATTTCGAGAGCTAAATCACCAAATTTTCTCCAAAATCATCTAAAAATCTTCCAAATCATCCTCATCATCATTCTCATCACGTGATTTATCTCTCAAGGGGGCATATAGCATCATCAGTTAAATTTTTCAAAATCAGGGGCAAATTCTTTGAAACAATGCGTAAAACACATCACTTCAAAGAGGGGGAAAATGTACACATCTAAAAATGGTCATAGTTAACCAAACCTGTTAATTAATTAAATATGAATTATTTAATTAATATTCTTAAGTCATCTACATATAAATAAATTTAATTATTTATTTATATTATTCATTTTTCCAATTCATCTAATTTAATTAAATAAATAAAGTTTATTTAATTAATACTACCTTCCTCTTAATTAATTAAATAGATTTCACAATTTATTTATATTAATTACCACAAATTTAAATTCTAAATTTAAATGATATTCTTCATTTCACATTTAATTAAATATTTTCAATATTTAATTAAAACACTTTTTAAATTCTTCACTCTTCTCACATAATTAAATATTTTCAATATTTAATTAAAAGCTTTTCATTTCCCACACATAATTAAATATTTATTTATTTAAATTATGGGGACATCTTTCATTTTTCTCTTCATTTTCCACCTATCTCTTAAACTTCCATCTTCTTTTCAAATTCTCGATCTCTCACCGTTCATTTTAACAGGTTTGAACTCAACTGTTGATTTTGGCCAATTGAATTTTTGCCTTCAAAAATCTATAAATACAACCCTCTTATGAGTTGAAAAGGACCTCAAATTCTAGATTTTCATATGTAGTTATTATAGTCGCATTTTAGTTTTATCAAGAATGTTTAATATCATAGCATTTCAATTTCATAGCTTAATCTTTTAGTCATGCATATGCACTTTCATTAAATCTCATTCTCTTAAGTGATCATTTCAACAAAGTTGTTTACACAACTGAGAGCCAACATCTTTAATCAAATTCATGAGAGATAGAGGACAATGGGATGAATTTGAAGAAGTTGTTGTTTTAGAGTTTGCGTTTATGCTTTCTAGGTTAGTTTTTCTTTAATATAATGTCTCCTTGGTGTGTTAATTAGCTATTTAATTAGTCCACATTCTCTAACACACACTTACAGATCCATAAAATTAGAAACCACAACATCGAGAAATGTGGAGAAAAACTATTTCTCCCAAAAAGCACTATATCATAGTTCACACACTGGTGAATACAACTTCTTCTTTCAAATGATATAAAACAAGAAACCTTGAATATAACACCTATAAAAACCTCTAATAAACATATTTGAACCACACAAGTAGATATTTAACAATGAAGAAATTTGGAGCGAAACACTGAACACTCTTTACCATATTATTTCCTCTTTTATTCAATTTTTCTCAAAAGCACTTGGAAACCAAGCACCACAAACACCATCTCAATAGCTGTAATACATTCTCATCAACATAAAAAAATCTACATTAAAACAACTCCACCATACTGATGGTTGTACATCATCAAACACATTCTCATCAAAGCAACACCAAAGCTGACATCAGTGAGACTACTAATCACAACATAATGCAACTAATGAAAGAATCTCCATAGGTTGAAATCAATGAAACAAAAAATATTTGTTGACATCAATGAAAACACATACTTCCAACACCTCATTCTTGAACTCCTGAGTATTGGGGGTATCTTTCATTTCCTATATTTCCTACATACCATGCTTCCAAATGGGATCAAGGAATAAAATATGTAGTTATATTTCCTATTCTATGTTTATGTCAACTATTTGAGTGGGTATGCAACTCTTTCTAGGTTTTTTAGTCCCCAAATTTTTTTTCTATGGCTGACATGCAAAAAGGGAAGTATGAATAACAAATGGTTGACTTGACCATTTTTTGTTTTCCTAATAACATTTATCTAAACCTATTTCCTAAAAATGAGCATCACCCTTCACCCATTTAAGAAATTTTATAACAATTCAATTTATTCATACATAAAATAATTATAACTTCCAATCGATCTTACATTTGCAATAGAAATCCTAATTAGGCTTTCTATGTTGATACTAATGATTTTGATTGATTTCTTTTTATCCTTTTAAATTATCGATCCAAAGAGGATTTTCCCATCATTTGGATTTACTCAATCATTTTGTCCCTTATTTTCCCTGATGATTTATAGTGACGAAACCAAAAAAATTGTTATTACAATTATATCAGGCTATAGATACATTAGCTCAAGAGAAATTGCATTACTCATAAATGTGAGTCAGAGGCACCGTTAATATTGAACTCTACTAGTTTTATTTTTCTATTCTTGATTAAATTCTCAAACATTATTCTGACATGAATTAAATCTTATTCAAGAGCAATATTTTATAAGAAAATTCATATTGAATAAAATAATTAAATATCATTTATGAAAGAATAATACTCAAGATAAATTCATCAATTGATAATATCATCATGTACTAACAATTAATCGTAAAACCTAGACTAACCATTTTGCAGAGGATGTTGCAGCCTATCATGGTCTTCTTTTGGATAAAAACTTTGGGGTCTCCAAACTATGGCTTGAAGAGGACTCTCTTAATATTATTAAATGTCTTCTACTTACTAGTTCCACTTCTTGGTCGATTTCTCATTTTATTAATGACTCTTTGTCTCTCATTAATTATTTTGAGGAGATTAAAATTTATCATGTCTATAGGGAAGCCAATTCATTGGATGATGGGGTGGAAAATATGGTTGTGGTTTCTTGTAATAATTGGGATGACTTTGAAACCTTACCTCTTAATCTTAAGATTATCTCTAGTAATGACTAGATGTCTTGTCATTAAGCTTATGAAGTTGGGGGGTTGGCTCGTTTATTTTTCTTTGAGTTGGTTCTTGCATATCATGGTTTGGACTTTCTCTTTTCATAATTGTCTCCTTGTAATTTGTGTTATGATAGTCTGGAAACATAGCTATGATGGTACTTTGTTAGGTAGTTTTACACACTTTCTAGGTATCTTTTGCATTCCTCTGTGGTATGCCTATTTAATCTTTTACGTGCAAAAGTTTAAGGTGCTAATGGATTATTGTTCCCTGCTTGCTTCTATGGGTGGTGCCTGTTACAGAGTGGAGTCGATCTCTTGTGAGGAGCTTTAGAATAATGGGATTGTGTGGGATCACTTGGATAAGGGTGGGGTTTTCCTCTATTTACTCAAGCTCTAAGGGCCAAATATTGAGGCTAAAGAGGTCTTTGTTAACGGATGGAATGGGAGGATTTTGTGGTTCAGAGGTGTGGAATTTAATATCATTGAGGAATTTGTTGCAGAGGTTACTAGTCTTCCTATCTCAGAAAGTAAATTCTGCCATGAAAAAGGTACGACTAAGAAAGCCCTGGAAAATTTCTATAAATATGATGAAAGGAAGAAATTAAGATTGGTTGGGAGTGGTGGGTGTTCTCATAAATTGCTCAAGCCATTGTGGAGGGATATTTTTTTGGCTATTATGCATTTATTCACTCTGGAGGGTAGGTTCTCTATGATTTATAGGTATCATTTTAGTTTGTTAAATCATTTATGGCATAATGCCCTGGTTTCGTTTCCCCTTTATCTTATGTCATCCATGGAGTATAGCATTGAAGATCATTGTAGGAACCCTAAGAAGGCCATTATCCATGAAGGTCTCATGAATTTGATGTTTGAACATATTAATTTGAAGTTAATCCTGACCTCTCCTAAGCCTCAGGCCCATAAAAAAGATGGTAAAAATTTTAGGTACAAGACTAGAGATTCGGTGGAGGAGGGGGAAGGAAATTTTGATGAGGATGATTCCGACTTTGAGGAGAATTCAGAGGAAATTAGTGACTCTATTGAGGGTTTTGAAGCCTTTTAATCATTTTTGAAGGGTTATGAAATATATTTTGAGGAGAAAGACATTGGTATGAATTCTGGGAAGAAATGTGTGAAGGGTAAGAAAAAGAGTTTTAGAAAAGAGAAGAAACAGGATAAGAAGAAGGTTGAGGAAGCTCCTACTTCTGACTTCAATCAGATGTTGGATGCTAGCAATGTGGGTGATTTGAAGTCCCCTATTTTGAAGGATGGCACAGAGGGTGTGAAAGGTTTCTTTGGGGCTGAATAGCCAATGGAAGGTATTGTGCATGGGCTGAAGGTTTGTTTTTTTCCAAGGAGATTGACCTTGTTTTTGATGCCCATGGCTCTCCTCCTATTTTTGAGTAGGTTAAAGGGATTTTTGTGAAGGAGAAGTGACTAGAAAATTTGGCCAACCTTCCGAACTTACCTAATAAGAACCATTTTAAGGTGGATGTTATTGAGGTGGAGGACTCCCTTATGGAGGATGATATGAAAGATAAGGGGGAGGTTCAGGAGACTCCCGCTGATAATCTGGGTTCTCAAGTGATACCTCATGTTAATCAGGACAAGGTTAATATGAATATGTTTTCTAGGATGGTTGGGGATGGAAATCATAACTTGTTGTCTCTTGTTAAGTGGTTCTTCTCGGAGGTTAAGGAGCTCAATATGTAGCTCAAAAATTGGTAGGATTTTTGTGTGGCATTGGTGCACAACAATCAAAAGCAATGGGCAATCAAAGGTAA